>PVIU01000863.1:0-258545 GCA_004026605.1 Ondatra zibethicus
CCAAAGGATGCTCAACCGTGCCACAAGGACATGTGCTCAACTATGTTCATAGCAGCTTTGTTTGTCATAGCCAGAACCTGGAAACAACCTAAATGCCCCTCAACCGAAGAATGGATAAGGAAAATGTGGTACATTTACACAATGGAGTACTACACAATGGAAAAAATAAAGATAGCTTGAATTTTGCAGGAAAATGGATGGAGCTAGAAAACATTATTTTGAGTGAGGTAACCCAGACATAGACAATTATCACATGTACTCCCTCATAGGTGGTTTTTAAAAATAAAGCAAAGAAAGCCAGCCTACAAACCACAATCCCAGAGAACTTAGACAACAATGTGGACTCTAGGAGAGAATTACATAGATCTAATCTACATGGGAAATAGAAAGTAGAAAAAGACAAGATCTCCTGTGTAAATTGGGAGCATGGGGACCTTCGGGGAGGGTCGAAGGGGGGAGGGGAGAGGCAGGGAGGGGAACAGAGAAAAACGTAGAGCTCAATAAATATCAATAAAAAATGTAAATCTGCTGACCTAACTAAGTTTACCTGCACAGCATTAAACGCATTTACCATGCTGCATGGTCATCCACACTAACCATCTTATTTTATAAAACTGAAATTCTGTCCCTATTAAATACCATCTCTGTTACTCCAAAGGTCCCAGTACCTACCATCCACTTTCTCGGAATCTGATTACTCACCTCTTACAAGCAGAATCATAGAATATTTGTTCTTTCAGGATAAGTTAGTTTACTTAAAATAATGTCCTTAAGTTTCACCCATTATGTAACATGTATAAGAATATCATTCCTTTCTGGATCAATTTATAAGAGTACTTTCCTAATGCAGGTTACCCATATAGCCACAACGTAAGCTACATATATTTTCTCATAACTCATATAGCTTTGACATGTTTGTGCTTATTTCTGATATGCAAACTCTTATTTTCATTCACCCAAATGTATCAACTTTTCAAAACAATTCTAGAGTTTGGGTCACAGTGAAATACTCTTGAGACAGTTCATGATCATAAATGTTTTCTTCCAATACTGGAACAATTTTTAATTTCTCTTTTAATCAATTCTTTAATTTATAAGTTATTTAAGATGTATTATTATTATTAAAGTTTTAGAAACTTCAAGAAATATTTGTTATTTCTTCCTAATTTAACTACACTGTACTTAGAGAACATGAATGGATTTTTTCAAAAATATACTAAGATTTGTTTGACCTATTTTGATAAATTTCCCACTTACCCATAAGTATATTTTACTTTCTACTGCTGAATGATATTTTCTATAGCTGTCAGTTCAATCAACTTCAAAGATAATCTTCAAAGCTATTATGTTCCTACAGATTTTTTATACCTGTTAAATTAACTCATAAGAGGGCATTGAAATTTCCAACTACATTAAGAATCTGTTTCTCTTGCAGTCCTAAGAGTTGGCTTCATGCATTTCAAAGTTGTTATTAGGGACATAAATGCTTAGGTTTTATGTCCTGACAACAAATTAACCCTTTCCTCATTATCCCCTGAACCCAGCTTCTTGTGATACTGCTATAAGCACTTGAGTTTTACTTAGCGGCACCCTAAGGCGTACTTTCCTATCTTCTTACTTTTAAACTATAAGCGGTTTGAATGTGTTTTCTTAGAGATACCATATATTGGGATCTCACTGTGTACAGTCTGACAACTCTTTCCTTGGAATTGGCATATAGATCATTTACATTTGTACACAAGTTATTAGGAAGTCTCTAAATTTAGGTTCCAAATGCCTGAAGCTATTGTGGTAGTCTAATTTTTATTTATTTCTAAATCTATACTGCAGTTATAAATAAATATATAGGACTTCATCTACAAAATATATACCAGGGCCTGAATTGTACCCTATTGAATACATTTAGTATAAGAGATCCTTTTTGACATGACCAGGTACCTTGTACCATAACTGCCAAGAAAGTCTAAGGACCCTTGCGGGGTTTTCCTCAAGCAGCTCCTAGCACAGAAGAGACAGACAAGCCACTGAGTGACAGGAGCAAGAGCTATTCAAGTGTTCCTCTGCCTTGAAGTTTTTCTTTGTTTCTTTTTGGAGGAATTCTATTAAATGAAAAGTTTTGATTCCCCCATCTTCCCATTTATTCTTTTATATGCAGTACATAGGTACTTTCTGGAAAAAAAAAAAGCGTTGTTTTCTTGAACCAGATACACAGAGGGGATTCTAGTCTCATGATGGGAACTGGGATCTGCTCTCAGTTTACACAAGGCATCTCCTTAACTCACCATCTATGAGCCACAATCACTGTGTGGCTGACTCTCCTTTGTGCTCCAGTGTTGTCTCCTTTCCTCACTACGCTTCCTAGATACACATACCTTTAAGGAGGTCACTTTTGCCTCACAAGTTTCCCAAACAGTCATCCATGATATTTTCCAAAAGTCCCTTGGTGATTGGAGGGCTACCCTAACCAAATCCATACAGGGACATGTGATCCTACCTACTCTTCAGAGAGCAAAATCTAACATCAATGTCCAAGGGTGACCTTTTTCTTCTCCCAACATCGAAACTAGCCTGGCACGGACTCTGCTATTTTGGATTTTACCCCATTTTCGGAGAGAGAAATATGAGAAATTCATGAATAAAAAGGAGTGGACTCTACCTACTCTCACTATTGGCAGGTGTTGGCGGTCTGTCAGAACATAGAATTGAGTGGCCATATCCATCCTGAGGTGACAGGAAGTCTAAAGCAGCCTCTCTTCAACTCACCAACATTGCCACTTTCCCCTAAGCTGACAGTTCCTATGCAGCTTCCTCCAGCATGACTGATTAGGTTTCTAGTCTAACATCCCCACCCACAATGGCACACTTGCCCTCCAGGCTCTGGACAGCCTGCTCTGACTCTTTAACCTTGAGGTCTTCAAAGATCTGTCTAGCAAATATTGCCAACATTTAGGAAGTCATAAGCAATTACAAAGTAGAAAAAAAAAAAAGAGAAAGAAGTGAAGAAAAAGCAGAATGCCAATAGCATATAAGATTTGTAGCCGGGCTGTGGTGGCAGATGCCTTTAATCCCAGCCCTCAAGAGACAGAGACATTGGATCTCTGTGAGTTCAAGACCAGTCTGCGCTACAGAAGGAGTTTCAGGACAGACTCCAAAGCTACAGAGAAACCCCGTCTTGGAAAAAAAAAAAAAGATTCATAATAAAAGTTGGATTAATTTTTATAACGAGAGACACCTGTTTATATATTAAAATTTTTGCTCGGAAATACCACAGAGCATCATGTGCACATGCTTCCATGTACATCCTGGCATGTAGTTATACAGCACAAATGTAAATAAGCAGCGACAAAATTATCTCCATCTCCCCCGTGGACTCTGAATGCCTCACAGGTGTCCTGAACTAGCATCCCCACAACTTGTATATTAACTGTCAATCTCTTAGCATCTGCAAATAGTTTTGCAAGTGATAATGATCACGAGTTAAATCACGTATGATGAATAACAAACATGTCCATGTTCCAATATTAAAAAAGTCATATAATAAAGACCTTTATTAAGAAATATGTCATTAGCTTACACAAATGTTGAAAATCTTTATAGTAGCCAAATATTTAACTTACCCTGGTAAATGTTCCTTCAAAACTATGAATATCCAGTTGTGGCTTCTGAGCATAAACATAGGCACTGATAGAAAAGAGGTCCTGGAATATAGAAAATAAAAATGAACATAAATCTTATGACTGAGCAAACATGGTCGTAGAAATTTTCAACACATGAAACTTCCATACCACACAGCACCTTTTGATAAAGGGACAAAATGAACAAGCTAGCAACAACCCTCATTTCCACGCACACATGAACATTTACAAGCATGCGTTTCATTTAATATATTAGACATCAAATGACTGAATAATGGCACAATAATGAGAGTGTCATTCGAAGTGTTTCATGATAATTTAAAAATCATTCTGAAGTTTTCAATAATGTAGGAAAGCCTTCGCTATTAGGTCAAGGGCAACATTTGTTTGCATTACTTAAAGGTCATTAAAATACATCCTTAATCATAACATGTGTTTCATTACAAATAAAATTGCCTCTTGTTCAATAAAACTAATTAAATGTAAATGGTATTGTTTACTGCTATATGGATCTTTTGAAATAAATCAGCAAGTCATGATTTATTGAAAATTGCTGGGGCCTCATAGTTGTTAATAAATTTGCTTGATCACAAAAGCCAGAAGCATATTTCCCAAATGTCTACAGTGTCTGGAAAGTGCTCTGCCAACTCGGTAGTGGCAAGTGGAAACCACATCTGGGACCAGAGAGCAGCCGAGCAGCCGTGGTCACGGGAACAGCATCCCCAGTGTCCACTCTGACCACACTGGGGAGGGAGCTCTAGCGCAAGCAGGTCACCTCCCCTGCACCACACTGTCAGGAACTGGGAGGACATTACTGGTGGAGTGACACAAAGTATCTCCAAATCCATCACTCACAGACACAGTAATAGCTATGGCACTGTAAGCTATAAAATGATGACAAATTGAACGGCCTGGCTACAGTGAAATCAGAGCTTTCTTTTCTATGAAGAATAATAGTGAGTCCAGCTTTATGATGGTCTGTGGATAGGAAGGTCAGTTCTTTTCTAGGAAATATTCTTGTTAGTTAACCACCAAATAAAATATTAAAATGTCTTAATTATACAATTATTTCACAACAGTTACTCATACTTCTTATCAAACCATATCAGGCATAAAATTTGAAAGTAGCACTATGTGAAATATATACCTCTTCAAATATTGCATTATATAAAATATATACCACAATACTTTAAATATAAATTAACATACATATTTTCCATTAATAAAAATGAAGAGAAGATCCTCCAAATATTGAATAAAGCATGACATCCCATGGTGATAAAATAGAAGTTGTTCAAAGTTACAGAAGAAAATAGTATACTGAATTTTTATTACTTAATAGCACATAATTTATATTATATTCTACACATAATTAAAATACAAAATTAAATTTGATATACATAATCACCTATTTTCAGCATCACAATCAAGATACATAACACTCCCATGACCTTCAAGTACCCACTGTACTCCCACCTCCTCCTCCACCTTCCATCTCCATTCTCCTCTACTTCTATCTCCTGCACCCCCACATCCATCCTCCAATTCAACCTTCAACTCCACACCCCCACACACCTGTATTCTCTACATTTCTCTAGCTCCATTTCCACCTCTACCCTCCTTCACCCCCTGCAGGGCCTGGTGGAAAAGAAGACATTCGAAAGAGATACTTGTGTCTCTAGTATCTAGAAACAACAGACACCAAAAAAATGAGGATTTTCCCCAGAATCTCATGCTGGGAGAAGGAAAGGGTGTCAGCCAGACGGGGACCTTGTCTCCTAGAAAGAGTCTTAGAATGGTTTTATCACCTTGTCAGACCACCTTACAGGGTGGGACCCACCAAAACCTGGTCAGTGATCAACAGTGGTAGGCTGGACCATACCTTCACCAGAACTGCTTAGATGTATGTGTCCTTGGTCTTCTAAACTTTGATCTCACTTCAGAGCTCAAACATGGACTTGAGGGGTTTCCTGGGTACCCCATTCTTCTGCCCAATGTGGCATTGAATAAATCTCCCTTTTCTGTTTTCCATTTTTAACCTGACTCTTTTAATTGGTTTATAAAGGACAAGTGGCTGGACCTGAGTTGGAGCCCAGGTTGTGAGCCCTCAGTTTGATAATGCCCCTCCTCTCCTGCTCTGCCTCTACTGTCCTCCAGCGCCACTCCAACCCTCCTCAACTGCTCATTTGCTCTTCCAAGACTGCTGGAGTTGAATCACAAACAGGATATTCTTGTTTAGTGAAGCTTCAGTTTTCTTTCAAATTCTTTCTGACAAGGCTTTATTCTGCACTTCCTTTTCTGTTATTCTTAAAGCCAAATCTATCACACGGTTATCAAGTAGTGTGGATACTGGCCAGCTGCCTACTGCCGGTGCCATTTTTGAAGGCTGTTCAAGGGGAAGACAGAGAGTGGAGTCATCACCCACTTCAAACAGTTTCAAAACATCCTTTTTAGTTTCCTCCAGACATGTTGGCAAGCCAGGAACACAAGGGGTCATGTGTAACCCAAGAAGAAGTAACACTCACCCCAACACACGATTTTAAGTACCTTCCAAAGGAAATTTTATTTGCTTTTATATTTTCATTTTTACATCTCTTTATTGTGTGCATGCCAGGATACACAGGCCACAGAACAAATGTAGAGGTCAGAGAACTTCTAGGAGGGAGTCAGTTCTCTCTTTCCACCACATGGACTACAGGGGATTGACCTAAGGCCAGCAAACTTGATGACAAACACCCTTGCTAGCCATCTTATTTGTCCAAATTTATTCATTTTAACAAAGTATGAAAGAAAATAAGAAAACAGCTGTCCTACATTTAAGATAATAGTACAACTTTATTTTGCAACATAAGAAATAAAAATATAAAACACTGAAAAGGAGGCTGAGGAAGCAGGAAGGGAAGGCCTGCCCTGGCTGAAGTGGGAGGTGAGAAGGAGCTTTTTGGCCTGTACTCTGTAGCACCCAACTGTGCGACAGGCATTTCAGCAACAGCAGCACTTTCAGTCTAATGACCCCTTTGACTCCACCTACTGACAGGTGCTTGAATGATTAAAATGACAAATCAGAGCTGTCAGGAAAGCAGCATTAGGGCCCAAAAGGAAACCAGTCAATGTTTGGGAAAACATGCTAGTGTTGACCCAAACAAAACCAAACATATTTATACAGCAACAGACATTATGAAGACAGCAGTGAAAACAGAGATCAAAATATCTCATTTGTAGCCAAGGCCTAAAGAACAGGCACACCTGCTTGTGAAAGAGGACTGGAGATCGTATAACCAATTGAGGGCAATTTAAGTTTGTAAGAAAAGAGATAGTTTGTTCATGGAATAGTACTGGCTAACAGGGTTTGGTTGTTTGATTTTGATTTCTCATTCAGAAATTCATCTGAAATTAATGCTGACAAGACTGACTGATAAGAACATGTATGAGTATGGAGTTTCTCAAGTAATGTTTCAGGTTATCTTGATTGTACCCATACACTGCTTGCCTAACACTGACCTGTCAACATCTTACGATCACTGGTAAATTAGTGCATTTGGAAATGCACAAATGGACCATGAGTTTACACCAGATCAAACGCTAATTATGACCAAAAAATAAAAATAAGAATAAGAAAAAGAAACGCCTTCATGAGGGTCAGTAAGGTGCCTGAGTGGGAAAAGGGCTTTCTTAATGACCTCAGTGTGATCCCTGGAACCTGCATGGTAGAAGGAGAGAACTATTCCCACAGACAATCCTCTGACCTCCACATGTGCACTGTAGCACACACAAGTCCACCAAACACACACACACAATAATGGAAAAGTTTCTAAAAATTCAGGAAACTGTTAGAACATAGAACTTAGGTAGTCTGAAGCTGAGTTTCTAGGCCATAGTCACTTAATTTCTGCTCCAGGAAAAAAAAAATTATCTCTTATTACCTTTGAGGTGAGAGCTATGCTTTATTTTTGTACAGACACTAGACAAATAACCTGTTTAGTATGAAATAAATGCTTAGTATAGAAGAAATGACTTCAAAATCATGTAAACTATAATAGTGCAAATAGTCTAAGTTTAAAATGAAGAGCAGAATTCACTTAAAAATATACTTTAAGATACTGGTAGGCCATACAACAAACTACATATATGAACAAATATTTTCATTGGGAGTACTGGGAACTGACAAAGACCAGGCACCTAGGATGCTAGGTAGGTACTTGAAGTAGTCTAACACTGAGCCCGAGCCCTCTTTTACTCTTTATTCTGAGACAGGTTTCACATTAAGTATTCTAGCTGGCTTTGAGCTCACTCTGTAGCTGACGCGGTACCTGAATTTGCGATATTGTTTCCTCAGTCTCCAAATGGCTGACACTAAAGGCCTAGCTAAATTTTTTATGAAAATCTATGTAAAGCATAAAATGTTTCAGGCATGGTGGTACATGTCCATAATCCTAGCGCTTGGGGAGCAAGGGTGAGAGTCTCAAGTTTAAGGCCAGCCTAGGCCACACAGCTCAAAAACAGACTATGAAACCGCAGAAACACTTGTGGAAACTTACATTAAAAAATGACCCAGGACATACTCTTAAATGTCCTTTGGCAAACAGTATATATGGCATACTCTCCTAAATGTGTCTCTCCAGGAGGATGTATGTGGTATGTCAATGACAGCCAGTGCTGAGAATAAGCTGTGAGGGAGCTTCTTCCATTTTATTACTTGGGGCATTTTCATTGGACATATTAATATTAAAGTCGGGAAAAATTTACCCTGATCTCTTTTTCTGAAAGAATGGACCCTAAGAAAGAAGTCTGAGCAGCATCTGATGCAGAAGTGAGAACAGAGACAAAGCCCTGACAGAGAGGCTACCTGACCAGGACAAGGCCAATCTTCTGGGTGTCCCACTCTGACAAATCAAGCCTTAATTCAGATTTAGTCAGTAGTAACACACATCTTGTTTGATCCACCTACTTTGCATCCAAAATTAATGAACTTCTCTATACAGTGTTGATTCACTAATATGAGACCGCTTTCTTGGCGAAAACAACTGTAAAGAGGGATTAGATCAGGAAACAGCCATGTTCAGACAGGGACACAATGACCCGAGAAGACAGATGCACACTGTGTGCCATTTGTAAGAGAGCACCGATTCACAGGACAAGAGAAGATGCCAAGCAGGGGAGGAAGGCTCTGACCTGGAGACCAAGCTCAGGAAAACTGTAACAATGAGGGTATCTGCAGTTGCTGGGAAGGTGGTGGAAAGGCAAAGAACTGTAGGAGTCTGCAGAGAGCTCCACTGGAGTCAGCTGCCTACAGTATCATTAAGCACATCTGCCCAGGCACTGTGTGAATCTGCAGACTGAGAGATCAGAGGACGAAGTTTTGAAAGAAGAGCAACCAAAGTGTTTGGTAGATCCTAGAAGGAGTTTGTCCTAGCAGTGGAATTAAACCACCATTACAGCACAAAGGAATCCACTCTAAAAATATGTGAACATAGCCCTGATAATCTAAGATGAGTTGCAAGGTTTTGAACCAAGAATATAGATAAGAGACCCTGAAGGAAAAAAAAATTTCACAGACAATGACTACATATGCACACACACTCTTTCTCCCCTCTCTGTCTCTCTCTCTGTCTCTCTCTCTCTCCCTCTCCCTCTCTCTCTCTCCCTTCTCTTCTCTCTCTAGGCAAATATACAAAAGTCAAATGCTACAATACATGAAAAAGATACCCAATGGGACAAAGTGGGATTTATCCTATTTTGTGGTAGGTACAAAAACAAAGTCAGTATAAAAGCAAACATTATGTATTTATATATTAATAAAAGAGAAAAAAACCACAAGATTATCTCCAAAGATATAGAAATGCCTCTGAAAAATGGAATTCCTTTTTGTTACTGTTAGGCCCCAGGTTATCCCACTGTTCAGAAACGAGCTGAAACTGGACTACAGAAAGATTTTGGAGGTTAGCGAAAAGTCAGTATTCCTCAGGAACTTGTGAAACCACTTCCTGTCTGCAAAAAAGTCATTTCCCTTACCTCAGGCAGAAGGGACACATGGCTACCCATGCTGACCTCCAGGCTCCCTCAGTATCACAAGTACCTCTGACATCAAAGTCCAAGCTAGCAGCCTCTCTCTCCCTTTTCACCTCCTCCCTACCCTAAACTCCCTCCAGCTTGCAGGTTTCTTTCCCCAGCTACTCATCCCTCTTACAGCCTAGCTAGTCTCACTCTTCTCTCTTATTCCCACTTACACTCTCTTGCTATCTCACCATCCATTACTGCCACTATCCTCTCCTGCTCTCCCACTTCTCTAGCCCTGGCCATGCCCCATCTGCTAGCCATGGACAACCTGCTTCTTTCTCTCTCTGCTCTAGACCCTTCCAGACATCTCTGGCTGTTCTCTCTCTTATCTACAATAAAATTTTAACCATATCAGAGAGCAGTCATGTCAACAGTTTCTTTACTGTGCCCCCTCACATACCAAGCCTCTGGGCAAACTAGACTAGGAAAACTGCAGGTACCCTCAGTATTATAGGAGGGAGGGAAAGAAGAACAGGTACACTAGCAGGAGAGATTCGGACATCTAAGAGAGTTGCTTTAGAAATCACTGAATCTACAAAAATTTATACTTTGTTCTAAGCTCTTCTTGCAGCTTCCCTGAGTGTGTGTGTGAGGAGAGGACCCACTAAGCTGTGGTCTGTAGTGATATTTTATTTTAACAAATAAAGCTTGCCTGAAGATCAGAGTGCAAAGCCAAACCACTAGAAGCCAGGCAGTGGTGGCGCACACCTTTAATCCCAGGACTTGGGAGGCAGAGGCTGACAGATCTCTGTAAGTTTATAGCCATCCTGGGCTACATGAAATTGACCCAGTCTAAAAGAGAAACAAAGCTCACACAAAGGTGATCCCAGCACTTGGGATCCCACGCCTTTAATCCCAGCACTAGGCAGGTAGAGAAAGGAAATGATATGGCTGGGCAGAGGGAGGAATATAGGGCAGGAGGAGACAAGAGCTCAGTGCAGTCTGAGGACAGGATCGCTCACCCCTTTGGTCTGAGCATTGTTAGAGGTAAGAACTCTAGTGACTGCTGCTCTGCTTCTCTGATCCTTCAGCTTTCACCCCCTGATAGCTGACTCCGAGTTTTTATTATTAAGACCAATTAGACTTCCTGTCACAAGGATCTGAAAGGACCTCCCACTTCCCTCAGCAAAAAAGACAGCAGCACTCACTTCCTCCAGATCAGTTCTCCTGTCCTCAGAAGGAAAAGCTCCAGGCAAAAGACTTGGCACAAAGTCAAGGCCTGTTCTCTTCTCCCAGAATACCTTACCCTGCTATTCAGTGAGCGGCAGTTCTCAGAAACAGACTCACCTGCCTGGCACCCCAAGGTCAAACACAGATTATCTAACTAAGAATCTTACAACGAATAAAAACACAGATACTCTAAGTATCAAATCAACAGGACATCCAAAATCACTGAAAAAGTCTATCAACCTGGAAACCACATCATCTTTAATGACCTTGAAGAAAAAGAAAATGACACAGAAACTTCCCTTACCACCTAGAAATCACTTCAAAAGAGATAGATAGATAGATAGATAGATAGATAGATAGATAGAGAGAGAGAGAGAGAGAGAGAGAGAGAGAGAGAGAGAGAGAGAGAACAGTGCCCAGTGGTGCTCACCCCTAGGGCTGGTAGCCGTTGTGTGCAGCTCACCGCCACCTTCAGCTTCCAGTCGGTTTCACCATCTAGCTGGTCCGTGCGGATAAAGCATGAACCTTGGAGGTAGAGAAGAACATGTCACCATCCAGAACTGCACTGGAGAAGAGTTCTACTGAGTTGTTTTCAAGCAGACGTCAATACAGTGGGAACTAGAAAATGATTCATCTAAATAGCCCAAAGAAGAAACAGCTTTAAAAGCCCTCATTTCAGATGATATCATTTGGTTCAAAGAACAAATCTGTAAAAAGACAGCCATCAATCTAATTTTTAATTACTTATGTCCTGTTTGGTGCCCTTGCTTTTGCTGTATGAATATCTATATAAGGGCATTGTTACACACATGTTACAAACACAGATATGTGAAATACACCTATATAGGGAAGAAAGGAACAGAGGAAGGAATAGAATAGAAACTAGAACCTTCCTGATCAGTGACAGTATCTGTCTGTGTTCTGCATGGCTCAAACCCATGCTTGAGCATGCTAGACAAGTTCCCTACAATTGAGCTGCAACCCTGCCTGTGCCGGTTAAGGTTTAATATCAACTATTTTGTTTTAGAAAGCTATCCTGATCATTTACTTTTAATCTAAGTTTTGATGATGACAACATAATACATACAAAAATATCTGAGTCTGACATTACCTTGGTAATAAAATGTTAATTGACCAACATAATATTCAGTAATACAAGCACAACTAAAATGCTAATACCCAGGTAAGTACTAATACATAATAAGAAACCCATCAAATTTCAGAAGGGGAAAAATTTGAATCACAAGAATCTAATTACCCCCAGACCATATTCACCATCCCTTTTCTCAGAATTGATCTAGAGATAAAAGCAAACACAAATGCACTAAATGATATACACAGATCATTTGCTGCAACAGTGTTTACAATAACGATAGATTGGCACAGGGATTAGAGAACTAGTGGACTAAAACAGCTGAGGCAGCAATTAAAGGAGAACAAGTGCAAAGAGCACAACATTATGAAAAGATCCATAGGACACATTGTTAAGTGGAAAAAATATGGTACACACACATGCAGAGAGAGAGACATAGACAGAGAGACTTGTCTGAGGCATGAGCGCACACACTTGCAATGTCAGCACTTGGAAGCTAGAGTCAAGAATTCAAGGATGTCCTCAGCTACACAGAGAGTTTGAGGACAGTTTGGGTTATAGGACACCCAGTCCGGGGTTGGGGGGGGGGGATTAAAGCATTATGTTTAAGAACAACAGAAGGTAATGGATGTGCAATCAACATTTTTAAAGTGGGATATTTTTGCAGTAGTAACTGCTTGCTTGAAAAGGAAGCTGATAAACACTGACATGAAGCAGGGAGGGGGTAAAAGAAGGGAGAGAACAAAAGGGGGTAGGGTATATTAGTTTTCTGCTTGTATCTCCATGTGCTGTTATATAACTACAAGTATGCATACCTGCATCTTTTTGTGCCACTTTCTGTGGGCATGTATCTTCTGGATGCATGCAATACAGCCTTGTGCATCCATAGATATTTGCTATATATCATACACGTGTTTCTGTGCTCTATGTACAAGCATACCTGTATGTATATCTATATAAAGGCATTGTTACACACATGTACAAACACAGATATGTGAAATACACCTATATAGGGAAGAAAGGAATGGAGGAAGGAATAGAATAGAAACTAGAACCTTCCTGATCATACCTTACAATGTTCATTAGGAAATCATGCCTGCTTTACAAAAGTTAAAAAACAAATTACAATAAGCTTGTAATAAAGCAATTTTTAAACAATAAAATTCGGAAGTAAATAAAACGTAAACTCAGGGCTGGGGACGTAGACTACTTGCACTGCACTTGTCCAGTGTGTGAAAGGCCTTTGGTTTAATCCCCACACCACAAAAAGCAAAACAAAGAATCATCAAATTCATACTTTAATGACAGAGAATTCTTTCAAGTCACTTATAAGCTTTAATTATAAAATGAAAGTTACAAAAACCCCACAAAACTTGTTATACTCCACACATGTTATGCGCCAATATGAAAAGGTATACACCTTGCAAACAACTGAGAGTCCCTGAGAAGACCCTCCATCTATGTAGACGGATCTACCTGTCCCCATCAGTGCCCCTCCCTCACTCCTAAAGGAACACTACTGACACCTCTCCCTCCCGGGTGCCTGCTTTCAACATGGTATCAAAGTCACTGTTAATTTTCAGGCCCCATCTCTTTCCTCCCTTACCAAGTCATCTGCTGAAGGCCTGGTCTATACTCCACCAATACCATTCACTAGTATTCTGAGCCCATCTTATACTCCAAACATGTCAGCCTTTGGTCCAGAGGCACCAAGGATAGCTTCTGTTCTGCTTTGAGGCTGGAGCCATTTAGCCAATGCCCAGTGCTGCAGCAATGAAGGATACAGACAGTAATGTCTACCTTTCCTGCTCAGTTGCAGTTGCAATAAAACCCAAGTACAAAAATAAATAAATAAATGAATAAATAAATAAATAAAGCAAGCCCAAGTACAGATTTCTGTCCTTAGGACTCACCAGGCCTTGAGGTAGGTCCCTACGAAAAGAGTGCCATGTACTTTACTTACAGTGCTTCAAGACAAGGAGCTTGAGTATGGGGAGAGGATAATGAGCTACCGCACTGTAAGTTTCACAGAATGCCATCACTGTTATTTTACAAAATCTCAAGCATGTTACATTTTCAGTGTTCCCTGGGCCACGAAGACTTTGGCTCTGCTGAAGGCTGTTGGCTTCCGGGAGGGTCCTTTAGAGTGTGTCCCAGTTCCTTCTCATGGCTCCTAGGAGCCAAGCACAAGCACGCAGAAAGAGCATGATCCAGGAACTACCTTAGAAGTATTTGAACATGCTGCCACCTTTAAAAAGTTAGCCACCAAGCTCTCCAGTATTTCCAACAATGCCTGTTAGGCATGAAACTTGCCAAGCTCTTCTCCAGTCGTCGGGTAAAGGTACAAAGATCTTGTCCTCAGTATCTGTTTCTTCCACTGAGTAGATGCTCTGGGCCACTTCTCCAGACCTGCAGAACACTTACTCTCCAACTGACTCTACAGAATATTTAATACGGTCATTTGAATAAGAATGGCCCCTATAGGCTCATAGATTTGAATGCTTGGTCATTAGGGAGTGATGCAACTTGAAAGGGATTAGGAGGTATGTTGTCAGAGGCTGCTCATTCCTTCTCAGCTGCTCAGTTCCGAAATAATCACACAGAAACTATATTATTTGTAATACTGTGCCAAAGGAGTTTCTTTATTCATTAACCAATAAAAGCAACACATAGACAGAAGGACTTCCCACACCAGAGGTGTGGCCTTGTTGGAGTAGGCATTGCCTTGTTGGAGGTTGTGTGTCACTGGGGATGGGCTTTGGGGTTTCAAATGCTCAAGTCAGGCCCAGTGGCTCTCTCTCTTCCTGCTGTCCATGGATCTGGATGTAGAACTCTCAAGCTACTTCTTCAGCACCATGTCTGCTTGAGTGTCACCATAATAACAATGGACTAACCTCACCTGTAAGTGTGCCCCAATTAAATTCTATCCTTTCTAAGAGTTGCTGCAGGCATGGTGTCTCTTCATAGCAATAGGACAATGACTAAGACAGTTAGAAGAGCACCACCTTCACTAATTTCCTTCACCTGCTGAACCTCACTAGGGTGATAGAATTGTGAGCCTGAAACAGAACTCCTGGATATGATGAGGAGCTGGCAGCAAAAAATTAGTCAAGTGTTCTAGCCCAAGTCTACTTCAACAGGGCATCCGCAACAAGGTCTGGGGGAAAACAGACACAGGCCAGACCCTCCTAGTTGGGGCCTTTGTGTTACTCTGAGAGTGAGAGCTGCCTGGCTCCTGTCTACAGGGGCACTGTAGATTGGGGGGGGGACCTCAGTTGATTCTCAATGGGAAAAAGGTCTGAAAAACACTGAAGCCGTTACTCTCAAGAGATATATAACTGAGCATTTAAGGTTAGCACAGGGGTTCTCTTGAGCCAGAACCAGAAGCCCTACATTGGTTTACACTTGGTAGCGTTAGGAGACACTTGGCTTCCACAAAAGAAGCTACAATGCAGAAGGGTAACCCTATTTTAGTTACTGCTCTCATTTTGAGAAACAATGCCTGTCACAACCACAGGGAGAAAGATGTATGTTGACTCATGCTTCATCAAATTTAATCTATGGTTCCTTGGTCTTATGTCCTAAGGGCAGCAAATCATTATGGCAGCAAGAAAGTATGGCAGAAGACAATTGGTCATATGACCAAGGACAAGAGCTTATCAAAGAAAAGTGATAATGCTCGATTATGTTTTCTACTTTTTCCCTTTGGGGGTGTGATCTGTGAGATATTACTGTCATTCAGGGTAGGTCTTCCCCACTCTGTCAGCCCTCGACGGAAATGCCCTCACAGGTGCACTCAGTGGTATCCCTCACCAATCTGAGGTGATCGAAATTCTGTCAAGTTGTAATGAAGGATCAACCACAATAGACCCTCGAAACAAAACTGAAGTGTAGCATAATGCAGAAGTAAGAATTAGACAACCTAGAGCCAAACACTAATCTGACAACACTTAACTGTTGTGCCATGTAAGGTTATATTTACAGTTTTTCTTTTTTCTTCATCTGCCCAATGAGAAAAATATCTTTGAAACCATATTGTAAAACTTACAGAATAATGTTCCTGAAGTCTGCAAAGAATGTATGTTATATGAACTTATAACTGATTGTTCATTACTTTTATTATTTCTCAAATCTGAAAAGACAAAAGACAGATTATATCTTCACATAGCTGCATCCAATAACCCTTTCTGTACAATCTTTGGAATGAAAAGAGATGAAAGTCCATACATATAATTACCATGTTTCTCCTTGACTGCCAGAGAAGAAACAGTATCTGTACCAAGCCAATGAATGTTCCCTTGCCCCTACTCTATAAAGTTCATTTTGCTGTTGTTGAGCTAAAGCATCTCAGCCAAAGCTGTCAGCAGTCCAGCATCTAAAATGCCCCAGTTCCGTGAACACATCACTACGCTTCCTTTAGTCCCTCTAATGATCCAAGTATGAGCACTATCACTGTGACAATGACTCTGGGACTCTGAGGTCAGAACCTACTCTGGAGCATGGCAAGAAGATTTTCATCTATTTGCATTATAAGCCGAAGTTACATTAAGGGACTTTTACCTGATTATATGCACTTTGGAAGATATGCACAATTGAATTTAACAATGTTGCACACTGTCAAAAGGATTATGAAAAGGAAAACATTCTTCACATGCTGATTAGAAAAGCTAAAGAGCAGTAAAAAATGCAGGTAACTCTAAAGTCAAATGTTTACTCAAAACTGAGGGTTTTTTTCATCTGACATGTGAGAATATACATTCTGATGAAAGGGTAAATCGAACTTCAATGGACAAGATTCTATTTTCTGCCTGTCCACTGCTAAAACCTTGTTTTCCAAAATTTACATAGGAACAGATGAGATGCTCTGAAATGTCTTCCAATACCAGCACAAAAGCAAAAGCAACACAGCAAACACTATAAACACAATAAGCCTGCATTCTAAGTCCTTTAAAGATAAAAAGTTTGTGCCTGTTAAATAAGCAGAGACTGTTTTCAAATTTTAAAGGGAAATTACCTAAGAAGACCAAAAATTACTAACTTCAAGAAACAGATTCAATAGAGGAAGCGCTACAACAAAATCCGAAGTGTAGCCGGGATGGTCTGTCTTACCAAGAGCAATGCAGTAATTTCTTTTTTAACAGAAAGCACTAGCTATAACTGATACTAGTTAAAGCTCAGTAAAACTGAATTATTAAACTGGTCTGCTTATATCCTATTACGGACTTCTTATGAATACTTGATTTCATTTTGTATAACTGACAAGAGTTGACAGGAAAGGACAGATTTAATGACCTCGAATTAAGATCAGCTAGTGTATGTGTCACATTAAGAGCCACATGAAGGAATGATAAAGTGAGGAGACCCTGTGGGGTAGCTGAAACTGTCACAGCACTAACAAGCCATCCTGTAGCATCATCGGCAACTTGCAACAGCTCACATATCCAACAGCTCTGAAAGGGAAAAGCTAGAGTGTATGTCCTACAAAAGAAAAATAGATGTTGACTTTGAATTTATAATATCAGATCTTTGGCCATTAAACTTGATTTTGAAATATTTATATGACTTAATGGCTACATGAAAATTTTAAACTGATGGCAAGATATATTTTTCTATAGAGATAATGTGGGTGAGACAGTGTCACTTGCCTACTGTCATCCCACTAACAAGTGACAGCTGAGGTACCATGTTGTGTTCTAAACCCTTATCTATAATGTTATCACTTAGATACAACTGAAAAAGATATTGACATTTATAAGAGATTGATGAAAATTAGTTCTAAAGCATTCATTTCTGCTAATACCACTAGAAGAACTATGTGCACTCAGGAGATATTTGATCTGAATTAAGAAACTGATGGAACAATTGATTAATTGGAATTTAAGTCATCAGTCACCAGATCCATCAACAGCTCCATTTGCATTCTAAACAATCCAGTCATGGCTCAATAGAATACTCTTATTAATACTCAGTCAATACAATGCCACAGATTGACTTGCCACGCTGTATTGACAAGCACCGGATGCTAATGTCCAGCTCTAAACCACAATGTTACTTAGAACTTTTACACTGACAAAAGTTTAGAATTTTATTATAAAAAATGACATGCTATAAAGGATTTTATTATAAAAATGACATGCTATAAAGGATTTTTTAAAGCTAAAATTGAAAAGCAAAAAAAAATAGTGTTAGTAAATAATACAAAAAATCCTGAATATGTTTATTTTCTGAAAATAACTAGACAATAGTGAAACTTTAAGTAATTACTTAAAACCACACAAAAGACAAGTGCATTTTGCTGACCTCCATGTAAAATGCCCTTCCACACCCTAGGGAGAAGAGTTGCAAGACAGTGTAAAATATAATTGCCCACGTGAGGTCTAATCCAGAGGAAGGAGAGATGGTCATGAGTGTTACAGGAACCCAGTGAGGAGCCATCGCAACATGAAGAACCAGCAAGCAAGAGTCGGGTATTGGAAACAAAGAGAAGAAGGCATGACTGTGGTTGCTAAGGAAGAAGGCCTTGGGTTGGAAGTTGCTGGTGTGGAGGTGATACACAACCGTATGTTTAAACAAGATTAGCTGAAGGTACATGGTACATTCTGACTGTTTTACAGTTAAAAGCAGAGAGCAAAAATTACCCAAGAGTTTCTGAAACTAAGAATCCAGAATCAATTTTGGAAGCCATTTGATCCATTCTATAAAGGAGGCCTCAATTAAAAGCAATCTGACTTCTTAATATCTGAGTTTCTGAAACTAAGAATCCAGAATCAATTTTGGAAGCCATTTGATCCATTCTATAAAGGAGGCCTCAATTAAAAGCAATCTGACTTCTTAATATCTGCATATGAGTGGGTAGTAACGTTGTAACAATTTAAATTTGACAAACGGAAGGTTATAACAGAACCAGAATAGGTTAAGTCAGACCTCAGCTACACATAGGTCCTAAACTCAAATCCACTAGTACCCACACAGTATTATGTATGTAAATAATACAAATGTAGTAACCATGTATACTGTGTACATTTTTCTGAGACAATCAGTATTCTCAAGTGGATTTTTGACCATCAAAATACTGAGTATCACTAGTCCATAGAGACTAGTCTTCCCAGCAACATGGGACACAGGGCAAGACTGAAGAAATGGTCTTCAATTGGACTGCTCCCTATCTGAGGTTACCATAGAACATCTCATCTGCTAATCCACTGGTGACTTCTAAGGCCATGCAATGTTGCAGTGAAAAATGATGAGGAAAGTGGCTAATTTCCAAAACTATTAGGAACTTCATAATTTTAAAAATCATGTTCTCAGTCTTCAGCCCTCACATACCTCCTCTGAAAAAAAAAAATCAGTATTTATAACATCTCCCGACTTTACAGTACTGCATGCTGTTCACAATTTACTCCCCAACAAAATCTGTATACTCTTTTCCTTTTAAAGGTAATTACTCAAAACCATTGTTTGCATTTGGAATATTATTTTTGTCTGTCTTGCTTGTTTCATATTAAAACACTGTCTCACCCTGCAGTGCAGTATCCTGGAACTCAGAACACAGGGAGCAGAACTCATGGCATCTCAGTATCCCTGCGTCAGCCTCCTAAATGATGAGATTAAAACTGGGAGCCACCAGGCCCAACTATTTTTGGTCTTACCACAATCATTCATATGTGAAAGTACCTGTCAAACACAACTATTCAGTTACTGTCTCACATTTCTACACCGTGGCGAAAGTGCCTCATAAAAAGAAGTGTAATTAGAGAGCTTGCTCGCAGTTTTAGACGGCGAATCCATGACCACCCCGTCAGGAAATGTGGCTGCAAGCAGAGAAGCACAGTGCTGGAGAAGGAGTTGAGAGCTTACCTGCTGAGTATCAACCACGAAGCAGAAAAGAGAGAGGTTTACTAGGAGTGGCATGGGCTTTTTAAAAGCTCAAAATCCATTCCCAGTGATGCACCTCCTTCACCAAGGCCACATGTCCTAATCTCTCCCAAACAATTCAACCAACTGTTTGATAGAACAGCATTTGGTAGAACAATGCAGAACAAGCATTCAAACACAGGAGCCTATGGGGGCCATTTTCATTCAAACCACCACAGTTACCTATTATACTACAAATATGCTATTAGACAGAGAGCCTAAGAAAAAGCTATTCTCAATAGGAATGAAGGTACAGATAAACCCTTTGAAAATCTACTTCTCTATATCAACAATGAAAATACAGTTGCAAGTGATAGATGTAAATACTACCTTTTCAATAATTATACTATATAGAAATGGATTAAAGACCCCAAACAAGCAGAGGCTGACCAATTCTATTTCATTATATCCTTTACGTTATCAGTCATGACTCTTCCAACAGACCCAAAAAATAACCAGTGGACAATGATTATTAAAGGAATATGAGGACCCCCTTTCAAAACAAAACAGAGTTTTAAATAGGTGCATCTGCAACAAAACTCTGAGAAAAAATTTATGCTGGAAGCAATAAGAACAAGTTCCTTGCTATCCCCTATGGCAGTCTGCATTAAATCAGCCTTCACAGACTCATGTATTTAAACACTTGATCCCTGGTTGGTAGTGATATTTGGGAACTGTGGCTTTGCTGGTGGACATATGTCACTAGAGGTAGGCTTTGAGATTTCAAAGCCTCTTACCCCACCCCCACCCCACTTTGCTTCTTGCTTTTGTGCAAGGTAGGAGCCCTCAGCTTCTGCTACAGCCACTATGCCTTCTGCTTGCACCTATGCCTGCCACCATGACAGTCTATTAGCCCTCAAGAACTGTAAACCCACATAAATTCTTCCTTCTCAAAGTTGCTGTGGCCATGGTGCTTTATCACAGCAAAGAAAGTAAATAAGACATCACACAAGAAAAATGGGAGAATAATTACATGAGCTCACAGGTGAAGGCTGGGGGTGGGGTGAGAGTGGGACTGGGGGCATAGAAAAATGTCTAAAGCAAGAAATCAGCGCATCTGGAGAATGCAAAGAAGTCGCTGGGGTAGCTGTGATGGAACTCCTCTCAGTGGTCAAGTTCCAAGCTAAAGAAGAGCCAAGGTTTCAGCAAGAGGGAAAGCCCAGATGGAACTGCCTGCAGGAAGGTTTCTGTACACTCAGTGATGTTCAGGGTGGAGTCCAGTTGAGACTGACAGACAGGTGATGAGGGAGGAGCCATATAAAGCACCTGACAAAGCTGCTCTTGAGGTGAGACTGAGGCAGGCAGGAAGAGAGGGTGCTGCAACAGGAGAGTGAACACAAAAGAACCTGAGGTTCAAACAACTATGGACACAGATTGGACAGCAGGACAAAGAGCATGTGGGGAGGGTAACAGTCATTACATAGAGTATACACTTGCTATCAGTCTTGCAAAACTAGTTGCAAACTAAACCACTTCACCTTCAACCATGGACATGACAATCAGACAGAACAGCAATGCTGGAGACTGACTAGAGCTAACAAACACACCACAGGAGCAGAACAGACACTGTGGTGTACACAGCACACAGAGCACACTCACAGATACACACATGCTACAGCATAACCCAGTTCTGGGTGGGTCAGAATAAGACCAAAGCAGAATAATCAGGAAATCATGACAGAAGCAAATTTAGGAATCCACAAATGATTAAACATATTAATCACAAAACAATGAGTCAATGATGAAAAGACAAGGGATTAGAGAATATTTTAGGAGGTAGTATGGAAATAAAACAACATAGGAAACCTTATGAGGACAACAAAAAAAATGCAGGTGGAAATTCATAAATGTAGACACCTATGTTATAAAGATCCAAAGTCAACAATCTAATTTTCTACCTAAAGAAGCTACAGGCACAGGATCAACCTGAACCAAAAACAAAGAAAAAGAAGAAAACGATAGGTGCCAATAAATAAAATAAAGAACAGGCAAACAACTGATAAAAAAGATCATTGAAACCCAAAAGTTAGTTCTTTCAACAGATCAATAACATTGACAATCTTTTAGTCAGAGTAACAAAACAAAAGGAATACTCAAATTATTAAAACCAAGAACAAAGAAAGGGACAGGACTACTATTGTTACAGAAACTGTTTTTTAAAGATCATGAAGGAATAATTGAAGCATGTCCATGAATTAGAAAACCTAAAGTAGACTAATTATTTAACAAAAGGACACAAACTACAAAAACTAATTCAAGAAGAAAAGGACAATGTAAGTAGGCCTTTAGCAAGTAATTAGAAATTACAAAATAAAACAAAGATCCTCAAAGGCCAGATCCACACCATTTCATGGATGAATTACATCAAACATTAAAATATAAAAATTCTTTGTAGATTCTTTCAAAAAGTAGGAAGGAACAGAACAACCCTGAAGGGACATCAAGGCCAGTCTACTCTGATATCAAAATAAAGGTATCACAAAGGCTCTCCAGAATCCCAAATATAGCCTTTATGACCAAAAGTCCTCATGAAAACACAAGAAGTCAAATCTAGCAAGACAAAGGGGCCATATGCCATAATTGAGAAGCCTACACTCTCGCACACGTCCACAGCTAAGGCACACAGCTTCTTGAGGAGACGGAGGTCTCACAGACCCTACAGCACTGGGCAGTCTGGACTTTGAGGTACTCCTCCTCCAAAGGTGCCACATCACAGGTGAAGGCTATTGATGGGCTGCTGCACCAGTAGGAGGCCACACCACACTTGCTAGATAGCAATGCTTGGGAAGTGAGCACATTATCCGAATAATGTTCTCAAAACAGAAACGGAAACATTCTAAAAGGAAAACTCTTGATAAAAATCAGTACTACAACCTATAGTGGTAAGTAACTGGGCTAGATGACAGACAGCTAAGGGTCTCTAGTCACAATAAGGACAAACTTGTAATTTTGGTGCGTGACAATCTAGAAGCACCTGGCCAGTCTCGACAGCAGCTGGGAAAATAGAGCTCATACTAAGTAACACAAAACAGCAGCTCGCAGGTCCTTTGCCTACCATGGATAGCTTTTCTCCTGAGAGCAGCTCATGCAGCAAGGTAAACAAGCACAGCATGCGACAGCACTGCAGTTTCTCTTTATTGTGACTCAAAACGTTTCTTGGAACAGTCTGCTGCTTTGGGTTGGACAGACAGCTCAAGAGTTAAAACCTGTTTTGCTCTTGGACAGCACCTAAGTTCCAGTCCTGGCACCCACATGGGATGGCTCACAACTACCTTTAATTCCAGCTTCAAAGGAACCTGACACTCTCTTCTGGCTACTCACATTTAGAGGCCCACACAGTTAAAGTCTGATTTTTAAAGCACACTGCTTCTCATAGAGGAAATAAGAAATGAACTCTGAACCCCACCCAGGCCTTTGAAGCATATGGACACTTACAGATAGCATTCATGCTGAACCTAGAAAAGAGAAGAATGACAGCTAGCTTTACAAACTCTAAGAATAGGGCAAAAAGAGGCTATGGGCATTCTGTGACGTGCTGTCTCATCCTAGACATAACCAGTGTGCCCCACACAACTAAGCCAGTCATTAGCAACTGGCCAAAGAGACCCTGACAGAGATTCCCTGGCTTTTCTACTTAGTCACATGAGGTTTCTAGTTGAAAGCTCAGGTCCTAAATATTGCTTTTCCCACAAAGCCCACAGCAACTCACAGAGGCCCAAATGTCTATGCCTGTACACATAGTGCTTTCCGCTTACGAAAGAGTGCCTAGATAATATGATATTACACTTGGGCAATCTGTGAGCTAGCACACACACAGACCATGAATTGGTCATGGCAAATACCCATAACTACAGTGCAGGAATCCACAACTAGATGCTGGTCTCTTCTGTAGCAAACACACTATTACTACTGTGTACAAAACAAATGGAAAAAAAAACTGTGAAATTAAGTAAAACTGAAAATGTAAAATGGCAATCAAATTTTGAGTTACACTGTTATTGAAGTAATTAGGTTCTCAAAACTATTATGAAACAAAATCTACTCAGATAATTTTTCAAGCAATTATTAAACACTAAAGTCAGATATTTTAAAATAGCAACAATTAAATGTCATTTGGAAATGAATTTGAAATAATAAAAAGTAAGTATTCTAGACAGAAGTCTTGCTTTTACTTTTTAAAAGAAAGAAATCTAGCAAAGCACGGTGGTGCATGCCTTTAATCTTAGCACCTGAAAGGTAGAGGCAAGGAGACTTCTGTGTGTTCAAGGCCAGCCTGGTAATATCCTATCAAAAAAGAGAGAAAGAAAGAAAGAAAAATAGGGGGAAAAACTTCAGCAATGTAAAAGAAAACATTAAAAGTTACCTGCTTTCTCTGAAGTCCTAAGAAATACCATATCTGATGGAATTCTTTGGTTCTGCAAAAAAAGTAATATACTAATTATTATTTGAAGATGTACATTTAAATAATAGTATTACAGAGATGAAATAGTTAATAAAAAAGACAATTAAAATATTAAGTAAAATTCTACTAAAATAGCTATTATTCATAATTTTCACATAAAAATTAACATATTAACTCACATTCAGATGTTTTGTTAAACAACAGCAAGCCATATACATGGCATTCAAACCTCTCTTGTCTAGAAAAGCTTAAATATTATCTCCATAGCATCTTAACCATAAATAACACACCACAATGGTGTTGTCACATAAGAACTACATCCTCCTCATTCCAAACGGCCTGGAATATGGAAAGTGGCTGCTCCAAGTCAACACCAAAGAGCACATTACCAGACAATAACATGGACAAACAAACAAACGAGAATAAGCAAATACAGAAAAGTCCTGCAAATTTGAGGAGCTATTTGTTCTCTTACTAGACCAAATAGGAAGTAACTAAAGAGACAATGGAATAATCAAAATTTTACAAGTCATTATTCATGTACTTAACTATTATTATTAATAATTTTATCAATTAGAAAAGCTAAAGGAAAAATAAATTAAAGTATTCTATTAAAATAATAATTCACATAATTTCACAAATTATTCCTTTTGAGAACTAACTGAAAATTTGCATATATACCACGGAGAAATGGCTTCCTCCCCAGTTGAGGAGCACTAAGAATGAAGAGGACACGCTGTTCAGTGCAGCTCTTCCCTTCTAGCACTAAGGACGAAGGTGTCTATGGACACTAGCATTGCTTCAGCTCAAGAAGGAATGCGAGCCAACATCCAGCAGGATTTCTAAATGAAGGTAACAATTATCTGACAAGAAATGAGTGGAACAACCAAAGCCAGTAAAGTGTTGGGAGGAAAATATATGAGACATGGATACACTGTAACTCAACAGAACAGAACACAACAGGGAAAAAGGAAGTGAAGATAATGTTTAAGAGCTTTACAAGTCAACTTTCCTCGTGTCTATGGGGAAATGCTAAGGCCAAGAATTGAACAAGACACACAACGAGGGCTAACTATAACCTAGGAAAAGAACATTAAACCACAGTTACTAAGGCAAAATGGTGTTAAGCTAGGACAGCCAATCATGCCAATGCAAAACAAGAAAATGCAGAACTAGACCCACTCATATGAGGATGCCAGGTTCAGAGAAAACTAACACTGTGGGCACTAAGAAAATTACAGTCATACCAATAAATAGTCCTACGGAAAGTGGATACTTACAGGAGATGAGTGGCAATGATGCCTGGCCTTCCCAGGAACATAACTCAGAAGCTGATTCAAAGCATAGTTAAAATGCTCAAGACAAGACAACAGAACCTCTAAAAGTTGATGCGGGTCAAACATCAGCAGATGACTTCATGACTTTTTGGAGGGGGGCTACTTCACCAACATCACTACTGAATTATTTTGAAAAGAAAATATTTAACACTAAAAGAAAGGACTGCTAAACTGGACTTCCCTAAAAGTAAGAATTCTATTCAAATATGCCATCCAGGGAGGAAGATAAAGGATACCTGCAGCATATATATCAGGAGGTTCTGACCGTAAGACAGAAAGGCCTGGAAACTTGCAAGCACAGAAAGGCCCAATTAGAAGAAAACACAAGAAATGTTCCGGGCTCTTACCCAAACAGTACAAAAAGATACAGAAGCCATAACAAAAGTAGCCAAATTATTAGACATCAGAGAAGCTCAGAGTGAAACTACAATCACAGCACACATCTCAGAAAGGCCAAGAAAATGACAATGCTAGTACCATCAGATCCATCCAGAGGGGTGTGTCCCCGCCTGGCCACCCAGATGCCCAGGGAAGGGAGTACAGGTGCCCTCCAATCCCCTAAACTTTCTGGCCATTCAGCGGGGCTTGTCCCTGGCTACTGGATTTCCTACTTATCGCACCCTAGCTTGCCCCCAAGCATCCCTTTCCTTCTGCGGGGTCCTAGGATCTCCCAACTCAGCCTGCTTCGGGGCTGAGGCTCTGGGGACAAAGTGGTGAGTGCAAGATTGCAGGGGTTTCTTTGTTCCATGGAGCCAGCATATACCAAGCCTGCCCTTTTGTCTGTGAGGTCCTAGGCCAGCAAGTGGCCCTGATCCAGTACCAGCAGACCCATCCAGAGGGGATCTCCCAACTCAGCCTGCTTCGGGGCTGAGGCTCTGGGGACAAAGTGGTGAGTGCAAGGCTGCAGGGGTTTCTTTGTTCCACGGAGCCAGCATATACCAAGCCTGCTGTTTTGTCTGCGAGGTCCTAGGCCAGAAAGTGGCGCTGATCCAGTACCAGCAGATCATCCTGAGGGGGTCCATAGATCCACCACCACAGCCTACTTCAAAGAGGAGGGGATCTGAGAGCCAACTACAGTGCTGAGGGGACCTAAGAGAGGGCAGAACAAGAAAAATCCTCAAGTACACAGTTAGCCACAACATAAATCGGACCAAGCCGCCAAGACTCCCGACTGCATTCAAAGGAAGAGATGGGCAGGCGCCAATGCAAGAATTCCTCCAACAATCTCAAAAAGCAACATGATGATACCAGGATCCAGCGAATATGCAACAGGAAGACGAGAACAACCTAATCCAGAAGAAGTAGAAAAAATCAACTTTAAACGTAACATTATGAAAGTAATAGAGACCATTAAAGAGGATGTGAAAAACTCCTTTAAAGAAATGGATGAAAAGACTAACAAAAAGTTAGGAGAAATGAATAAATCCCTCAAAGATACCCTAGAAAACCAAGAAAAAGCAAGCAAACAGGTAATGGAAACAGTTCAAGACTTGAAAACTGAAATGGAGGCAATGAAGAAAACAAAAACCAAGAGATAGATGGATATGGAAAATCTGGGTAAATGAACAGGAACTACAGAGACAAGTATAACCAATAGAATACAAGAGATAGAAGAAAGAATCTCAGACACTGAAGATACAACAGAGAAAATAAACTGATTGATCAAAGAAAACAACAAATCCGCCAAATTCTTAATAAAAAAAACATCCAGGAAATCGGAGACAACATGAAAAGACCAAACCTAAGAATAAAAGGAGGAGGAGAATTACAGCTCAAAGGCCCAGAAAATATATTCAACAAAATTATAGAAGAAAACTTTCCCAACCTAAAGAAGGATATTCCTATGAAGGTACAAGAAGGATACAGAACACCAAATAGACAGGATCAAAAAAAAATCCCCTTGCCATACAATAATAAAAACACAAAACATACAGAATAAAGAAAGAATATTAAGAGCTGCAAAGGAAAAAGGTCAAGTAACATATAAAGGTAAACCTATCAGAATTACACCTGACTTCTCTATGGAAACCATGAAAGCTAGGTGGTCTTGGATAGATGTGCTGCAGACACTAAGAGACCATGGATACAAGCCCAGACTACTATACCCAGCAAAGCTTTCTTTCACCATCGATGGAGAAAACAAGATATTCCAGGACAAAAACAAATGTAAGCAATACATACCCACAAACCCAGCCTTACAGAAAGTACTAACCACAACCCAAGGAAGCAAACAACACCCATAATAACACAGACATCTAACAACCCTCCACCAGAACAACTCGAAGAAGGGAAACACACAAACTCTACCACCAAAAAAAAAAAACCAAACAAAAAACCGGAGTTAACAACCACTGGTCATTAATATCACTTAATATCAATGAACTCAATTCACCTATAAAAAGGCACAGGTTAAGAGAATGAATACAAAAACAGGATACAACATTCTGCTGTTTGCAAGAAACACACCTCAACCACAAAGACAGACATTATCTCATAGTAAAGGGTTGGGAAAAGGTTTTTCAAAATCAAACGGCCCTAAGAAACAAGCAGGTGTGGCTATACTAATATCAAACAAAATCGACGTCAAACTAAAATCAATCAGAAGGGATGGAGATGGACACTCTATACTCTTAACAGGAATAATCCATCAGGATGAAGTCTTAGTCCTGAATATATATGCCCCTAATATAAAAGCACTCACATATGTAAAAGAAACATTACTAGAACTCAAAGCACACATCAAACCCCACACACTAAAAGTAGGAGGTTTCAACACTCCTCTCTCACCAATGGACAAGTCAACCAGACAGAAACTTAACAGAGAAATACAAGAACTAACAGATGTAATGAAGCAAATGGACTTAATAGACATCTATAGAACATTCCACCCAAACAGGAAAGAATATACCTTCTTCTCAGGATCTCATGGAACCTTCTCGAAAATTGATCACATACTCAGTAACAAAGCAAACATCCACAGATTAAAAAAAAAAATGGAGTAACCACCTGTGTCTTATCAGATCACCATGGAGTAAAGTTAGAATTTAACAACAATTCCACCCCCAGAAAGCCTACAAACTCATGGAAACTGAACAGTCAACTACTGAACCACTCCTGGGTCAAGGAAGAAATAAAGAAAGAAATTAAAGTCTTCCTTGAATTCAAGGAAAATAAAGACACAACACACCCAAACCTATGGGACACTATGAAAGCAGTGCTAAGAGGAAAGTTCATAGCACTTAGTTCCCACATAAAGAAAATGGAGGAAGCACACATTAGTGACTTAACAGCACACCTGAAAGCTATAGAAAAAAAAAGAAGCAGACTCACCCAGGAGGAGTAGGAGACTGGAAATAATCAAACTGAGGGCTGAAATCAAATTAGAGACATAGAAAACAATCCAAAGAATCAATGAAACAAAGAGCTGGTTCCTTGAGAAAATCAACAAGATCGACAAACCACTGTCCAAACTAATAAAAAGACAGAGAGAGAACACTCAAATTAACAAGATCAGAAATGAAAAGGGGACATAACAACAGACATTGAGGAAATTCAGAGAATCATTAGGTCTTATTACAAAAGCCTGTATGCCACAAAATTGGGAAATGTAAAAGAAATGGACAGGTATTTTTAGATAAATACCATATTCCAAAATTAAATCAAGACCAGGTGAACAATTTAAATAGACCTATAATTCGCGAGGAAATAGAAGCTGTCATCAAAAACCTCCCAACCATAAAAGCCCCAGACCAGATGGTTTTAATGCAGAATTCTACCAGAACTTCCAAGAAGAACTAATACCTATACTCCTTAATGTGTTTCACATAATAGAAACAGAAGAGTCATTGCCAAACACTTTTTATGAAGCTACAGTTACCCTGATACCAAAACCAAACAAAGAAGCAACAAAGACCAATCTCACTCATGAACATCGATACAAAAATTCTCAATAAAATACTGGCAAACCGAATCCAAGAACACATCAAAAAAAAAATTATCCACTATGTTCAAGTAGGCTTCATCCCAGAAATGCAGGACTGGTTCAACATACGGAAATCTATCAATGTAATCCATCATATAAATAAACTGAAAGAAAAAACCATATGATCATTTCATTAGATGCTGAAAAAGCATTTGACAAAATTCAACACCCCTTTATGATAAAGGTCTTGGAGATATTAGGGATACAATGACCATATCTAAATATAATTAAAGCAATATACAGTAAGCTGACAGCTAACGTCAAATTAAATGGAGAGAAACTCAAAGCGATTCCACTAAAATCAAGAACAAGACAAGGCTGTCCACTCTCTCCATATCTCTTCAATATAGTGCTTGAAGTTCTAGCAATAGCTATAAGACAACATAGGAGATCAAGGGGATTTGAATTGGAAAGGAAGAAGTCAAACTCTCGTTATTTGCAGATGATATGATAGTGTACATAAGTGACCCCAAAAACTCTACCAAAGAACTCCTACAGCTGATAAATACCTTCAGTGATGTGGCAGGATACAAGATCAACTCAAAAAAATCAGTAGCCCTCCTATACACAAAGGATAAAGAAGCAGAGACGGAAATCAGAGAAACATCACCTTTCACAATAGCCACAAATAGCATAAAGTATCTTGGGGGTAACACTAACCATGGAAGTGGAAGATCTATTTGACAAGAACTTTAAGGCCTTGAAGAAAGAAATTGAAGAGGATACCAGAAAATGGAAGGAGCTCCCATGCTCCTGGATTGGTAGGCTCAATATAGTAAAAATGGCAATTCTACCGAAGGCAATCTATAGATTCAATGCAATCCCCATCAAAATTCCAACAAAATTCTTCATAGACCTTGAGAGAACAATAACTAACTTTATATGGAAAAACAAGGATAGCCAAAACAATCCTATACAATAAAGGAACTTCTGGAGGCATTACCATCCCTGACTTCAAACTCTATTACAGAGCTACAGTAATGACAACAGCTTGGTATTGGTATAAAAACAGAGATGTTGACCAATGGAATCGAATCGAAGACCCAGATATTAATCCACAAACCTATCAACACCTCATATTTGACAAACAAGCTAAAATTATACGATGGATGTCAACCTGTAGGAGAATGAAAATAGATCCTTATCTATCACCATGCACAAAAATCAAGTCCAAATGGATTAAAGACCTCAATATAAATCCAACCACACTGAACCTGATAGAAGAGAAAGTGGGAAGTAGCCTGCAATACATGGGCACAGGAGACCACTTCCTATGTATAACCCCAGTGGCATAGACAATAAGAGCAACAATGAATAAATGGGACCTCCTGAAACTGAGAAGCTTCTGTAAAGCAAATGACACAGTTATTAAGACAAAAAGGCATCCTACTGAAAGGGAGAAGATCTTCAAAAACCCCACATCAGACAAAGGACTGATCTCCAAAATATATAAAGAACTCAAGAAACTACACATTAAAATTCTAAATAACCCAATTAAAAAATGGGGTAATGATCTGAACAGAGAATTCTCAACAGAAGAAGTTCAAATGGCCAAAAGATACTTAAGGTCATGTTCAACTTCCTTAGCAATCAGGGAAATGCAAATCAAAACAACTTTGAGATACCATCTTACACCTGTCAGAATGGCTAAAATCAAAAACACCAAGGATAGCCTATGCTGGAGAGGATGTGGTGTAAGGGGAACACTCATCCATTGCTGGTGGGAATGCAAACTTGTGCAATCACTTTGGAAATCAGTGTGGCAGTTTCTCAGGAAATTGGGAATCAGCGTACCTCAAGATCCAGCAATACCACTCTTGGGAATATACTCAAGAGATGCCCAATCATACTACAAAAGCATTTGTTCAACTATGTTCACAGCAGCATTATTTGTAATAGCCAGAACCTGGAAACAACCTAGGTGCCCCTCAATGGAAGAATGGATAAAGAAAGTGTGGAATATATACACATTAGAATACTACTCAGCGGTAAAAAAAAAAAAAATGACATCTTGAATTTTGCATGCAAATGGATGGAAGTAGAAAACATTATCCTTAGTGAGACAACCCAGACCCAAAAAGATGAATATGGTATGTACTCATTAGTAGACTCTAGCCATAAACAAAGGACATTAAGCCTATAATTCACAAGCCTAGAAAAGACAAATAGCAAGGTGAACCCAAAGAAAAACATATATAGATCCTCCTGGAAATTGGAAGCAAACAAGATAGCAGGACAAAAGTTGGGAGCATGGGGGTGAGGGTAGGGGTGGGAGTAGGGGAGGGGTAAGGGGAGAACGGGAAGGAGAAGGGAGAAGGGAAGGACTGGGGAGAGCTTGGAGGAGTGGGAGGGTGCAGATTGGGGAAGGGCAGATATTGGAGCAGGGAAGAAGATATCTACACTAAGGAAGCCATTTTAGGGTTGGTAAGAGACTTGGCTCTAGAGGGGATCCCAGGTGTCCACGGGGATGTCCCCTGCTAGGTCCTTGGGCAGCAGAGGAGAGGGTGCCTTAACTGGCCTTGTCCCATAGTCACACTGATGAATATTTTGAATATCACCATATAAATTTCTTCTGATGGATGGAGATAGAGACAGAGACCCACATCCACATCAGAGCAATGGACTGAGCTCCCAAGGTCCAGTTGAAGAGCAGAAGGAGGGAGATGATGAGCAAGGAAGTCAGGACAGTGAGGGGTTGGTCCACCCACTGAGACAGTGTGCCTGAGCTAATGGGAGCTCACCAAATCCAGCTGGACAGGGACTGAAGGAGCATGTGACCAAACCGGACTCTCTAAATGTGGCTGCCAATGGAGACGGACTGAGAAGCCATCGATAATGGCACTGGGATCTGTCTAATCTGCATGTATTGGCTTTTTGTGACCCTAGTTTACTCGGATGCACACCTTCCTAGGCCGGGATGGAGGGGGGAGGGCCTTGGACTTCCCACAGGGCAGGGTATCCTGCCCTCTCTTAAGGATGAAGGGGAAGGGAAGAGGGTTAATAAGGGAGCAGGAAGGGAATGGGAGAAGGGGAGGAAGTGTCAATTTTTGAATGGAAAAATTTAAAAAAAGAAAATGAAAATGCTAAGAATGTTGGCAAACATAAAAACACTACCTAATTAGAGTCCAGTGGACACAGTTATTTGTATGATCTATCATGGGGAAACATTTATGTTTAAAACCCATTTTCCTCCCAGGTATATATGGAGTAGCATGTGTCCACAAGTGATATCAAATGACACAGAGGTATAAGAAACAACCTAAATAACCATCAATGGCATAATGCATGAAAGACACCTGTCAAAGGACATTCCTGGTCCACTGAATCTACCAGGGACCAACAAACCATAAATGGTAGGAGATATATAGAGAGATATAGAGTATATATTTATCTGTATATATTTTTATTATATATTAATATCATAACATGTATTTATATATTATATGTTAATATTATTGTAAAATATTATAGATATTATTATTGATAATAATTCTATCAATTGAAAATGCTAAAGGAAAGAAATAAACTAGAGTATACCTTTAAAATAATAATTCACATAACTTCACAAATTATCTCTTTTGAAAACTAAGTGAATATTTGTATATATACCTCTCTCTTTTTCTCTCTCTCCGTGTGAGAGGTTTTATATATATATAAAATCTCATCACTGCTCTTATACTAGGTCTACACTGTATTGACTACTTTAGCTTTGTATTATATTGTGAAATGGAGGAGTGTGATTATGAAAAATGTGTAACATTTTTCCCCAAAACTGTTTCAGTTTCGGCTAGTCTTTCGGCTTTTTGTTTGGTTTTTCTAAACAGAGTTTCTCTGTAGCTTTGGAGCCTGTCCTGGAACTAGCTCTGTAAAACAGGCTGGCCTTGATCTCATAAAGATCTGCCTACCTCTGCCTCCAAGTGCTGGGATTAAAGGCACATACCACCACCAATAGCTGTTTCAGTTAATCTAAGTCCTTTGAATTTCTATGCAATTTATAGAGAGCAGTATGTCAATTTCTATCACGAAGTCAACTGGAGGTTTTACGAAGGTGTAGCATGGATCTACAGGTCACTTTCAGAAGCCCTGCCACCAATAGCAACATACTCACCCACGTGGGCCTTTTTCCACTCACGCAGTATTTCTTTAACATGTTTCAATCACATTTAGAACTTCCCACATACAAGTTCAGCATTCTGCTGTTGGATCTATTTTAAGTCTTTCATCCTTTGGATGCTAATGTGAATGGAATCTTTAGATTATTCACTTCACAAAAGTAAAGTTTTGCATTTTCTTCCCATGCTGTACTGTGATGTGCTTATACACAAGCTCTCTGCCCTGACACCCATTAATGATACCTGAGCTGTTTCTGATCTGTCTATCTTGAGTATAGATGACGTAGAGGATTGTGTATCAATGTAAATTAATACACAGATGATTCCTGCAGAGGATTCTGTACCAACATAAATATTTCTTTGTGGCAAAGATACAGGAAGTGTATTTATCATATATGCATACATATGTGAGTGTACATGGATGACTCACAGCACCCATGTAGGTCCCAGGGATCAAACTCAAGCTGTTGAGCTTGGCAACAGACATGTTTTATCTGCTGAGTCATCTTACTAGGTCCAAGGTACAGGAATTAAACTGTGCCATCATGAGGCAGTTATACCAGGTTTTTTGCTTTATTTTTTGCTTTAGAAACTCCCGTCAAGTGATTTTCCAGAATTATACCAACTGGCCTTCTCAAGAGATAAGTAAACCATATCCTTCTTGCCAATGTCAATATTTAGTGATGTAATTTAAAAAAATATCCATTCTGATTGATGTGTATGCCTGATAACTACTGATAAAGAATTATTTTTCCTATGTTTATTTTTCATCTGTAGTTCCTAGGTAAATGTTTTCTTAGGTCTTCTGTCCATTTTCTAAGAGGAAAAACTACTCAGTTTAGCTAGGAGACTTTACAAATTCACAAACAATTCTTTATTAGCTGTATAGTGCTCAAATGTTTTCATCCAATACAGACTTAGCTGCTTCTGTTTCTATTTTTTAAATGTTGTCATTAACACTTTATTCCAGTTGGGAACAATGTGCTCTAGTAGTCTTCTCCCTGCCGTGTGGTCCCGGCCATGCTCAGGCTTACCCAGTCACCTCCACCTGCTGAGCCGCCCTGCCGGCCGCTTCCACTTTGATCATTTTAACTTTTGCTGAGAATTTCATACTTGAGTACCATACTTACATCATTTCCATTTCTATACTCCTCTATTCCCTCCTCTTCTCCATCCTCTCAAATGCAAGATCTCTTCTTCAGTTAGTATTGTACCTATGGTTTTATCATGGTTCTTTCCAAAAAAATTTTAATGTTAATAAGATGCAATTATCAGGTTTTTGTAGTATGTGATAGTCTTCTGATAAATAGCCTATGAATTATATTTTTATTTTAAAGGCCTATATTTATAAAATATTTGTATTTTAAATGTAGATTTAAATTTAGATTCAGGACATTTTCTCTTGAGCTTTTCTCCTGAAAGTTTTTCATTTTCTATTAAGTCCAGAATCTACTTTTTAATATATGGATGCTTTAATCTTTTGAAAGTTTCCTTTTTATTTTTAATTGCTTTTGTACCTTTTGAAATGTTACTTGTGCATATTTGAGTGAGCCTGTTTCTGGGTTCTCTTTAAGGTTTCCCTCCCTCCTTCCTACTCGCATTATGCTGATTAATGTAGCTGTAAAACAGGCCTTGACATAGGGACAGAGATTCTTCACACTGTTTTCCTTGTCCAGATTGCCTTAGCCATGGCCAAATCTGAGCCTTTCTATAGCCACGGCCGAACCTGAGACTTTCTATAGCCATGGCCGAACCTGAGTCTTTCTATAGACATGGCAGACCCTGTGCCTTTCAAAATTGATTTTGGAGTAATATTATCTGTCATTTTTTTTAAATTAGTAGGCGGAGAAAAAGATGGGGAGGGGAGAAGAGTAAAGAGAAAGAAAGGGCAGGCAAAAAGAGGGGGAAGGGAAGGAATCTTCCTGTGTCTTTGATGAAACCTGTGTTAAATTCACAGATCATTTTTTTTTTAAATACCAAAGGTATAGGAAATGTCAAACCCCCCCCCCCCCGAACACACCTATTTCCTTAGGTCTTCTTTGATTGTCTTCATCAATAAACTGCATATTTCAGCATACTTAAAACTTTTTTACAGGAAGGACTTTTTCAATTGTTTCCATATGGCCTATTATTTTACAGAAATGAGGGAGTAATTCTGTGGCTGGCCTTACAGCTTGCAACCCTGCTGAACAGGCTGATCCCAAGTTTTTTAGACCTTTTTGGATTTCCTAGCATCCCGCCTGCAAATAAGGACATTTATAGCTTCCTTTCTTGATCTATGCATCTTTGTCTTTGTTCTGTTTTAAAAAAAATTAAGCTGCTAGGTAAGTTAAGAATGGTAAAACAACAATCTTGTTTCCAAGTTTAGAGAAGAGGCATCCCTCTAACTCTATTACACATGATGCTCTACAAGGTTCTCTAGGTAGTTTTCACTAGATGAGGCTCCTGATCACCACTCCTGCAGGCTTACAGTTATCAAGAATGGGTATTAACCTAGTCAAATACTTTCCTGGCACTCAATAATATGATCATGTGATTTTTCTCTGGTCAACTGATAGGGTAGATCATTCTAGAATGAAACTTAAATCCTTATAGTGACCATTTTTTACTAGGATATGACTTAGAACTTTGTATATTATTGACAGCAATTGGCAAATGGTTCTTTCCCCCAAGATTTTCCTGTCTAGTTTTCCTGTATTATAACTGTTCTCCCTCTGGTGCTGATATATAATAATCTTGGCCTTATAAAATAAGGGTAAATGCTCCACACTAACTACTTTCTGACAATTACTGTATAAAACTGATGTCAAATCCTCTTTAAAGGCCCAAGGAACGAATCTACAGCTGGATGTTTCCTTTTCAAAAGCATCTTCTTCTTTTTTTTTACTTTTCATTATTATTATTGTTCTTTGACGCCAACAAAGCAGACACCTATTCAATACACCTTGTTTAATTAACTTTATATGATATATTGTTCTATACATTTTGCTTCACCCTGCTCAAGACAGTGAAGCAGAGGCACCTTTCTTGTCAATGACATAATGCTTGACCACATTTTCTCTCGTCCACTCTGCCTGTGTCTTGATTGGTATGCTGAGAGCATACAGTGAGCTGTGAGCATTCCATCACTTATTTCACTAGTGTCCTCGGCTTCTCAGCTCTGCCTTCAAAGGTGTCAACAGAGTCCTTTTCAGGAATCCATCCTTGCTTCCTGAGTACCCCAGAAGGCTTCTACTCATATACTTTCTGTCACATGCACCTCCGTGCTGAACATTGTGATACATACCATATACTAAGTGATTAAATTTAATTATCTTAGAAAATAAGAGACAATGGTTGTTCTCCTTGCTTCTGAAAAAAGCAATGTTCTTCTTCCCTGAGAAAGTTCTGTCCAACTAGTAAGGACTGACAACAAGGCCACTCTAAGTCCTGCCTGCTCTCAGTCGTTTCAAGGCTTTCTAAAGCCTGGCTCTTTAGAGACTGAATCAACATGTACGCCACACACATGCATACACGCCTCTAGCTCTGTATACGTGACTAACTTAATATGTGTAAAGAAAGCAGAAAACTATGGCTTTTTTTTTTTCACTTAAATACAGACATAAAGATATCTTTGACTCTGGGTAGGTGGATATTTTTGGTTTAAACCAACAGTTTATGAGTCTTTATCTCATTTATATGAAATTCTAAAATAATCCAAACTACTGCATTATTCTATATATACGTTTATACAATTGCTATCATATAATGCTTACTTTGAAAACAAACGTTGCTTCCTGGGGAAAAGGGAGGAAAAAAAACAGCAAACGCCTGCAAACGGTTTCTTTAAAAAGTTAGCCCTTTAATATTGGAGACAACTTAGAAATGTTAGAACTTGTAGTTTTCCACCCAAGACACACACTGCCGGGCATGTAAGTTAATGCACTGGAGGGCTGTCTTAAGGATGACTGAGCAGTTCAGTACCATCATCAAAGCAGCACAGACCATCAGACACAGGGGGAGTCTAAGGGAGCTTAGAGGCAGAGTACTGCCCATCACGCACAAAGTCCCCAGCACCAAGCTAATTACTTAAACCTAAAAGCTTACACATAAAGAAGCAGACTTCATGATTAGTGGCAGCACTCAAACCTTCAGTATTATGAATGTACTGTCATGACATTATTTTAAGAAAAATACTTAGATCAAGTAATTAGGACTAAACAGTAAAGTTCACTTCACTCTTTACTTAAATTCTCGTATGGACCAAGCATTAAAACTGCTTTTATTGTCCTTTCTGTTGCTGTTTGCATGTGGTACAAGGAGTCAACCTAGGCAAAGCCTGAACACAAGTGCCACATCTCCAGGCCCAAGTACAATGCTCAACACAGGCATGAAGCTCTTCCATATTCCAAATGTGGCATAAAAAACATTGTACTTAATCTAATCTGACTTCAAAAATATCAACTCTACTCATGATAGCTTAAAATTCCCTATGAGTCCAACATTCTGTACTAACCCTTCAGCCATTTCCTTACTTGTAACAGCGTCCTCCCCTTCTAAGTGTAATACATAATACTTTTTTTGCAATAAAGGGTTCAGTGGTAGAATACATTCTTGGCATAATGGAGACCTTTGATTCACTACCCAGCACCAAAAAAAAAAAAACAAGGCGAAGGTGAAACTGTGTATTAATCAACACACAACAACATCTAGCCTATGCCAAGAAGCAAATACTTAACAAAATCTATATGCTTAAGATATACTGAGTCCTGAACCTTTGTCAGACTCTACCTTATAGAAGTGTGCAAAGATACAAGAATGATCACTGAAATAGTTCAACCGCATAAGAAAAATACATAAAGCAGAAATTTTCCAAAAATTGAATGGATACAAGGCTAGTAATTTCCAGCATTTATACAATGAAACACTACAGATGTTTGTGTTAGGACCCTGTGCATACTAAGCATTGTTAAACTTTGTAAAATCAAACCACATCGCCTGTATACAGAATAGAGCAACAAGAAGATCATTTCTATGGGAAGAAGATACCCTCAGCCCCAGGCAGTGGAGATACAGGCCAACACCAAAGACTGCAGACAGCTCTGGAGGAAGTCAAATGGGAATATGCCAGAGACTTTAAAAGTCAGTAAAGAATTTCCCAAGAATATAGATGGCAAAGTAAGGATATTTCTAGAGAAGACACACCCACACACTGACATCACACACCAGGTAGTGTGCACAGCATTCACAACACATCACAGAATGAGGCAGAGACAGCACAACAGGAAGGATCTTTTACAGAGAGAGACACCCAGTGCACAGGCCTTTACACCTCACAGACAAGGCTGGGACAGCACCCCAGGAGAAGGTCCTCACAGAGTGACAAACGCAGTGCACAGGCCTTAACATATCACAGACAAGGCTGGGTCAGCACTCCAGGAGAAGGTCCTCACACCGAGACACACAGTGCACAGGCCTTTACATGTCACAGGATAAGGCAGGGTCAGTACTCCAGGAGAAAGCCCTAACCTGTATTCTGCCCATCTTATTCACTCTCCATGCCTGATATGCTTTTATTAGAGCATGGCTTCTTCTCATCATGGCCTAAATCTAGTGCTTTTTAGCTTTCATTCACTTTCTCTCTTTACAATTTTAAACTGAAAGAAATAGAGCCAATAATTCTGTCTAATATAGCCATCTGGACAAGTACATTCTGAAAATTGATAGAGAATTATTAACATTTGAACACAATTCTGAAGACAAATGGGATACATTAAGCAATTAACACAGGTCTTACATTTAAAAACATGGCTTTATCTAAAGACATTAAAACACACTTTACCAAAACAGAAATACATCAATTCTTACGAACACACATTAAGAATTAAAATATCTCAACAGTTCCTTCAAAATAGAAATGACTTGTAATTAAGCTAATGTTAATGACTGATGTATATTCAGATGTAAAGTATATTAAAACGCATCAACCTTTTCCACTATGATGAGGTCTCCAACTTGTATGTCTGAACTCTGAACTTGCACTTTCCCTAAAAGAAAAGAAGAAGTACAATCAACTCAGGGAAACAAAAGTGCACCGGAGGAACTTTGATACGTAATACTTTAAACAGATCTAGGGCAAAAAACAAATACAAATTTAAAAAAATTAAAAGCAGAGTTTATCTCTCTTCATATTTTCAAGTTATATTTCAGATATGCAATTACACATAATTAATCTTGTTACTAAACTACCAAACACAATTAAATAACTACCCCCTAATAATAGTAAAAATAACAGAACAAGGGCCTCCTCGTGGTAATTTAGTTAGGTATGTAAACAGTACTTCACACACTTTGCTAGCATTTCAGTTCTCAGAAAAGGTAGCAATGATCAGGAACATTACTGAATAAAATAATCTGGTGACTGAAACTGAGTTATTTTGGAAATGTACAGATCCTTAACACCACAAATTACACAGACTGGCACAAAAGACACAAAGTAAAGGAAATAATAAATGAAATCATCTGCCACTAGTATCTTTTCCTATACAAGTCAGAACTTAAAACTGAAAATTTCACTACTAAAAGTAATTTTTCCACATACATATTTGGGTAAATCCTTAATGTCTAATATGGAATATTTGTTAATAAAGATGAATATGTATTATACTTAAGTATCTACAAAATACTGCATACACTATGATCTTCAGCAGCTTATCTAAAAACTCAAGTAAACGCTCCCACCTCCTGTCTCAGCCTCCCCTCTACCTTTTACAACAACTGAGCACCCAATGGGTCTGTGCTCACAGCCACAGCTCTATCGCACTTTTATATTCTTTGTGTTCTAACTGCCAGCATAGTTGGAGCTTTGCCAAAAACTAACATAACAAGACTCCCATCAACTCCTCATTAAGCCTGATTTCCTAAACACCCTCTAGTGAAGCTGAGTCTCATTGGCTGGCACCAGTTTCTGGAGTTGCTTTGTTCAGCACACAGCACATCTTTACTATTACATTTTCCCGTGTTCTTCAATGAGGCAAACTAAGAAAGGCTACAACTACATTTATTCATAAGACAGCAATGTTCTTTAGAATTATATATAAAACAAATCTTACCATAGCTTCGCAGTCAGTAAGTGTAATTCTAAACACGTACAAAAGAATTAGTCTTTTAATCACTGCAAACAAGGTCATGCTAAGCTTCTAGCCACTGTTGCTCTCACAGCTAAGTATGAAATAGGAAGGGTTGCCACGGACCTTTCAGGCCACTCTCCACGGAATCCCTATGCTGTCTTTCAATTCACTTTCTCTCCTGGCCAGCCAATTCAGCTTAAATAATATACACATTTAAAAAGGAGGAAAACAAAAACCTGTAGTTAGATGATGTAAAATAATAAATTGTTTAAAATAACTTTTAAAACATAGAAGGCACAGCCATTTTTTATTCTTTTATAAAACCCTGAAATCCCCAAAAGGTTGGCTATTTTACTGTATGGTATTTAATATTTAGACATGCTATAGTGACTGCTTTTCATTTCTATGGAATCGGTGATTACATGTTTAAGGGGAAAGTTCATGGTAAATAGTATCAAAAGTTTTGAGACAGTAATTTTATGCTATGAACAAAATGTTAGAAGGCTAAGTTGGATATAGTAGTGTATGTCTGTTGTCTCAGGAGAACCACTTGACCATAGCAGTCTGAGTTAAATGTGGGCATACAGAAAGACTGTCCTTTAAAAAGGAACTATAGAGGGCTAAATAGAAAACCACGGAGCATCTGCCTAAAATGTGTCTAGTTAAAAGTTCATGATTTTACATTTTGAAAACTGGTTCACATTGTTTTAATAGGACCTAAATTCCTGGATGGTTTAACCTTACACTCACAAGACTGCTTGCTTTTTATTTGGTGACTCTGATACTACAGAACCTGAATAGCTTCCTTCCAGACTCTGGCAAAAAGCCCTGGGGGACTTGGAGGAGCCGCCTGCTCTGCACAGTCACCATGTGATCTGACACTGTGCTGCCAAGGCAGAGCGGCTGAGCGGCCCTGCCACAGAAAAGCATCCACATGGCTTATCCCTGGAACTGAGCTTTCCTCTAGGCAAAGACCAAGGAGCACAGGAGTGTGTTCTCCCTTAGAAGCTCCTTACACGTATGCCCAGTCTCTCAGTTTCAGGGATACTCCTCATTTTAACTATATATACAGAATATAACACAAAATAGACTCCACTTGTAATTTCTCTCCTTCAAGCTGAATTCCAAAGAACTAAAAATCTAAACATTAGGTTTATCTCTAAACCCCAAAATATTGTCTCATTCTGTGATGTGGGATAATGCTTTTTACACTGTAAAGGTTTGTCACTTGTATTCATTTAATAAAACACCGATTGGCCAGTAGCCAGACATGAAATACAGGTTGGGGCAACCAGACTAAGAGAATTCTGGGAAGAGGAAAGTCAGAGAGGCAGTCACCAGCCAGATGCAGAGAAAGCAAGATGAGAATGCCTCACTAAGAAAAGGTAGCAAGTCACATAGCTAAACATAGACAAGAATTGTGGGTTAATTTAAGTTGTAAGAGCAGAGCTAGTTAATAATAAGCCTGAGCTAAAAAGCCAAACAATTTATAATTAATATAAGCCACTGTGTATTTCTTTGGGACTGAATGGCTGCAGAACCAGGTGGGACAGAAACTTCCGTATACAATTCTGTGAAGATTGATGCTGTGCCCAGTTCTCTTTCAGGGTGTAGCTAACAAATAAGGCAGTTTACAACTCTGCCTTAGCCAACACCTCATACATGCACTGAGCACAGGCAGTCAAGCAAAGGTCAAAGAACTTCTCAGGCCTTTCTTGAGCATTTCCCTGTTTCTCAGCCTGGTCACAGAATCCAAATATATAATCTCAAGTATATAGAGTTATTTAAACACCCAAACAGCATAAAGGTTTTTCTCTCCTTTACTCTGCTGCCTGTCACTTGACTACACTATACTAGAGTTCAGGCCTCAACTGTAATTCTTTGCCCAAGGTTACTTTGATTAGCCCTTTATTCTATCATGTATGTGAAAAATTCTTGCTGCTTTTCTGGTCTTCTGTCCTGTGTTCTAAGCAGAGTGACCCTTGCCTTGAGTCAACTCCTCAACACCATCTTCAATCTGAAGAGAAAAGGCCAACAGCAGTCCTCTTAAATAAATTCTGTTCTTCCGAAAGGCTGCTGACTGCATCTTCCAGATTTGGAGAGGAATCATAAACAGAACCAAAAATATTCTAACATTTTTTCAGTTGCCTTTATCTGGAGTTAGCAATCTTATGAGTGCTATAAAACTTCCAATGCTATCCAAAGTTCTCACCAAGTTGATTCAGGCAGTTTCTGCTTGGTTTTTCAGCATTCCAGATGAAGGACAGGCACATGGAGCTACCTGTTCCTCATGTTGTGATGATATCATGATTACAATTATTTTTACTGAAATCACCACTCCATCAACACACTCCGCTTAACTACAAACACCAAAGTAAAACTAATTTCACAATAAGCTAGAATCTATAAACTCTTCTCAATATAATATAAAGTCAAACCTAATTTACCTGGCCATTTGAGGGTTCTTTTTCATAAATCTTTCTTTTCTAGTACTTACATGTGTTAATGTGTGTATGCACACATAGGTGAAGATCACAGGTTAATGTTGGGTGTCTTTCTCCATTGCTCTGTTTCTTTTGGGGGCAGAGATTCTCACTAACTTGGCGCTCAATGTTGTGGCCAGTAAGCTTCAGGAATCTGCCTGTCTCCCTTCCCCAAACATACAAACAACTTAAGTACTGGCATTACAGATGTTCACCCCGATAACCAACATTTTACATTGGTGCTGGAAATCCTAACTCAAGTCCTTATGTTTGTGCAGTGAGCACTTTTTTGACTGAGCCATCTCCCCAACTCACTTCATTTCTTTTAATGGTTTAAAAATAGAGTGGAGAGATTAGTCTTTTAGCATATGGTTACAAATAACTTCATATTTATGAAAACCAAGGTGGACCAATATAACACACTGTACATGAAAATGGACCAGACTTAAACGTAGAGGTAAGTCTATAGCCAATAGAAAAAAAGAGAAATCATTATAAAGTTGGCCAATTATTTCTTTGCTACAACACCAAACAAAACGGAAAAGTAGATGAATCAGACCAAATAAAACGTTTATGCATCAAGAAAGTGAAGATACAGGCACTCAAAATGGGAAAGATATTGCAATCATAAATCCGGCAAAGGCTTACCCAAGATAGCAAAGGAACACGTACAATTCAGCAACAGAAAGACCAACAGTTCAGTTAAAAAGTGGCTGAAGGAAATGAATACACAATTGTTCAAAGAAGATATGCAAATGTCCAATGAGCATACAAAAACACTCAATCTCAATAATCATTAGCAAATGCAAATAAAACCCATACTACTACAATAAACATAGCAGACAGTAACTGGTGAAGACATGGTAAAATCAGAACCCTTGTACGCTGTTGGCAAGAATGCCAAAGATGCAGCCAATTAAAAAATAGGGTGGTGGTTCTTTCAAAATGCTAAAGAGTCATCGCCCAGTCTAGCAACCTCCCTGCTGGAAGATAGCTAAGAAAAATGAAAACGATGTTTATGAAAAGCTGGTAAACAATGTTCATAGGAGTGTTGTTTATTTGTAACAGTCACAGAATACAAACAACTCAAATGCCCACCAGTGTTGACTAGATGAACAAAATGTGGTGTGTCTGCAGCAGGGTCTTGTCAACAAAAATAAAATACTACTTCATGCTACAGCATGTCTAAGCCCTGAAAACATGACAAAGAAGCCAATGACAGAAGACCTCACAGTACATGATTCCATACATTTGACTGTCCAGAGCAGGCAAAACCAGAGATGGAAAAGTAGAGCAGAGGTCACCTAGGACTTCAGTGGGAGAAAAGGAGGAAAGCATGAAAAGATGATCCAGTGAATTTTGGGTTTCTTTTGGAAATGCTAAAAATGTTCTAAAATTAGATGATGGTGATGGTTACACAACTTGATGAACAGAGGAAAAACACTGATCGTAGGTCTTAAATCAACCTTAATTTACACATAACAATAAGGTATTAAAAACAAAGGCTTAAAGAGATTTTTTTTGAGTAAGTTATTCATTATATATATCCAGAGACAGAACATACAATATCCACTTGGACCTTACTTTTCAATACAACTCCAGGTTATAGCTCCCATTTAGAGTTTCAGGGTGCCCCACACTACTTACTCATCAGGTCTCTTTTCTACTATCAAAAACCCTATTTGTAACAGCATGCCCCATTCTCTTCCTGATAAACTGACCCCAACTACAGACTGAAAATGAGGAAAATGACTCTTAAGCATTTGTAAAGGCCCACATGCGGGGAGAGCACTATGTGTATGCATCTCTGGCTACACTGGATAATGACGTTTATTCAGATGCTTAATGCCATGATATCAACACTGACTTCTGTGGCTTTCTTTAAAACTAAGACGCGCTTTAAAGTGCTACTGTGCATCACACAGCACGTTTCTTTCATATCTGTTACAGCATTCTAAAAGAACATATCATATAGGTTTGTGTGAGTGTATGCATACATTTGTGTTTGTGTATAAATATGAAAATATAAATATGCGCACATGCACAACACAAACATACGTACACATGTAAGAAAATGAATAAAACTCTACCTGAAATTCTAGAATTATAAGCTATAAGAAAATGGGAGCCCATATGCAGTCACATGAGCTTTCAAGCCCAGAACGAGCATGTTCCCCTTTCTATGTTAACTCTAACATGCTTATACTATGCAAATGCTAGGAGGATTAAAAGTCTCTTGCTAACCTCTTACTGTAAGCTTGCTATATAACTGTGAATTCATTTCCTTGTCTCGCTGAAAACGTCGGAATTCATCAATCGCTTCTCGTGCAATAGTAACAGCCAAGACAAATCCCTATAAAACAAAAAGTATTTTAGAAAGCAGAACAAAATAAGCAGAGGAAATTATTATTTAGTTTTACTTCTTCCCCTTCAATTTATATTACTCCCTAAGACACAAAATGAATGAAAATAAAAACACTACAAAAACACATTACTACTCATTGGGAAAACAGCCTCTTTAACAACTGGTGCTAGGAAAACTGGACACCCACATGTAGAAGAACAAAACTAGACCTGCATCTCTCATTCTGCCAAAAAATCAACTTCAGATGGATCCAAAATCTAACATTCAACCTGAAATTCTGAAAATGCTGGAGGAAAAAGTAGGGTATGGGCACAGGAAGCACTTCATAGAACTTCAGTATCAGGAAATAAGGCCAAATATCAACAAATGGGCCCTCATGAAATTAAAAATGCTTCTGTATAGCAAAATAAAAAGCTAACTGAGTCCAGAGTAAATGGGGGCATCGACAACACACGAAGATCTCAGAAAACTAAACAAAAAACAGGCTGAGAGCTGAACAGAGGGTTCTCAAAAGAAGAAACTAATATAACCAATAAATATTTTTTAAAATGTTCAACGTCCTTCTACATCAGAAAAACACAAATCAAAACGACTCTGAGAGCCCAGCTCATCCCAGTCAGAGGGACTATCTCAGGAACAACAAATGCTGGAGACAGGATAGGAAAGAACACTTACTGCTGCTGCTAGGGATGTAAACTGTAAAGCCGCTGTGGAAATCAGTTTGGAGGTTTCTCCTAAGCTAGAAACAAAACTTCCATAAAGCCCAGCTATACAACTCCAGGGTCTTCCAAAGGTTTCGCATATTACAATGGAGACACCGCCACCCGCAGCTTTACCACTACTCTATTCAAAACAGCAAGGAAATTGATTTAGCCTAGATGACCATCAACAGATGGATGAACAATAAAAATATGCTATACTTATGAACAATGAGTTTTATTTGCCATACAGAAAAATAAAATTATGCAACTTGCAGGAAAATTGACAGAATTGGAAAATATTACATAAATTGAGGTAACACAGGCTCATAAAGACAAAAACCATGTGTTCTTTCTCATGTGTGTAGCTCAGATTTTTAGTTTTTATATAAGTGTATCTATGTGGGAGTGAGGGAGGGTAAATGCCAGGAAACTAGAAAAGGGGCCTGTGACAGGGGAAAAAATTACTTTCAACAGACAATTACCCTATAATTAAATCACAGTAAATGTTATCTATGCTATATTTAAAACCTAAAAAGTCATGATTGATTCTATTAGCAGCTAATCATTTATGAAAAATTTTAAACTCTTGATTATGTTCTCTTAGGAATTACTCAAATTCACTTCCAGATATATTTCCACTTGATTATTAATTCTACTGAAAACGTTGTGATATCCTGTTTTTGCAAATTTCTACATATTTAACAATTTCCTGTGAGTTTCATTTTTATTTTGATCTTGATAACATATCTTTTGTTAGTTCTTATTGTATAAATTTAAACTTTCTAATTAAAAAAAGATCCAAATGAATGGAAGGCTGAATGAATTAAATTTCATAAAAAAACATAAACTATAGAAAAAAATTAGAGGCTGAAGAGGAGATTCAACAGTTCAGGCCACTGACAGATCTTCCAGGAACGAAGTTCAATCCCAGCAACCAGTTGGTGGCTCACAGCGCCCTGTAACTCCAGTTCTAAACACATATACATTAAATACAAAAGAAAGAATGAGACTGAAAAAGAAATATGACACTTTTTAGGCTGATTTCTCATCCACATTGACTACCTGCTTGGGAAAAAAAAACTATTGTGGATGGAAGAAAATAGAGTAATAACTTCAAAATATACAAACAACAACAATAAAAAACCACCAAGTCAAACAACCCAAATGATAAATGGGCTAGTAAAATGAACACAGTTCTCAAAAGACGAAACACAAACGGCCAAGAAACAACATATGGAGAAATGCTTAGCTTCAACAGCCATCAGAGAAATGCAAATTAAAACTACACTGAAATCCCATCTCCTCCCAGTCAGAATAGATGTCATTAAGAAAACAACAGACTCCAGCCAGGGAACAGGCAGGCTGACTGCAGCTCCATTCTACCCAGATTCATCCTAGCCTCACCCCAGGTCTGCAGCAGACAACCTGCTGCAGTGTCCCCCTCCTCTCTGCCTCCATCACCAGAAGATCACACAGATCTTCTCCACCTTCCTCCCCACCCCTCTTGCTACCACAGGCCCCAGCTCCAGCAGGCTTTCTTTAGGAATGCTCTAGTCAAAGCTGCCAGAGAAGCAAGGAGACCAGTGAAGCAAGCAGCAGACCAGAGCTTCTCTCCTCGTCCCCTCCACATCCAGCTCCCAGGTCTCATTATCAGCTCTGTAGCAGACTACATGCTGTAGCCTCTCTTCACGTTCTGCTCCCATTCCCAGGAGCCTAAGCAGATCATGGTGGAACTCCCTGCTTTCTTTCCTCCTGTGTATCCCTTGAGCCTCCAAACCAGCTCATCCCCATTTCTAATTATCAGGTCCCAATACTTTTTACCTGGAACCCACATTGGCAATGCCTCTCAGGATCCCAGAATTACCTACCAGACAACACATAGCCACCACATTCTCCGAAGAACCAGAGAGGGACACAGTACCCAAGGAACAAAATACCCACCAAAGACAAGACCAGGTACCAGCACCCAGAATTTACAATCTTTCCCAAACCCAGATGACTAAAAGTCAGTATAAAAACACAATCATCAACATCTAGGACAGTGTGTCTCTACTAGATCCCACAACAGTCCCTGTGGACTGGGTATTGCCACGTTGCTAAAGTACAAGACAACAACCTTAAAATTGCATTTATAAACATGATAGAAGTCCTTAAGGAAGACATGAATAAATCTCTTGAGGGCTCTAGGAAAACATAAACAGTGGAAGAAAATTAATAAAACAGTTCAAGACCTGAAAGTGGAAATGGAATAAAGAAAACCAAAACTTGGAGAAATAAGAAAATGAAACATTGAGGGATTCTAGTAGGATAACCTCAGAGGCAAACATCACCAACAGAATACAGGAAGTGGAAGAGAGACTCAAGTACTTGAAAACACAATAGAAAAAAATAGATATCTCAGTCAAAGAAAATGTTTTTTTTTTAAAAAAAAAAAAAAAAAAAAACCTGGCACATCCAGGAAATCTGGAATAGTCTGAAAGAACCAAATCTAAGAATAATAGGAACAGAAGAAGAAGAAGAAACCCAGGGCGAAGGCACAGAAAATTTTAAAGAAAATCATAGAATTTCCCTAACCTGAAGAAGGAAATGCCTATTAAGGTACAAAAAGAATACAGAACACCAAATAGACTGGACCAGAAAAGAAATTTCCCTCAGCACATAATAATTAAAACATTAAATGTACAGAACAAAGATTGTAAACTGAAACAGGAAAACCCAAGTAAAATATAAAGGCAGACAAATTAGAATAACAAGTGACATCTCAATGGAGACTCTAAACGCCAGAAGGGCAGGGAAATGTTGTACAGACTCTACCAGACCACAGATGTTCACCCTGACCACTATACCCAGCTGAACTTTCAATCACAATAGATGGAAAAAGTAAGACATTCAATGATAAACCAAATTTAAGCAGTATCTGCCTACAAACCCTGCCCTACAATCAGGGCTAGAAGGAAAATTCAAATCTAAAGAGGTTAATCACACCCAACAAAACACAAGAAATAATCTGAGAGAAGCAAATCAAAAGTGGGAAAACACAAACAGAGACACCACCATCACCACCACCGTCACCACCACCATCACCACCACCACCACCACAACAAAAAGCAATAGACACTGTTCATTGATATGCCTCAACATCAGTGATCTTAACTTCTCAATAAACAGATACACACTAATGGAATGGATACACAAACAGGACCCATCCTTCTGCTGCATCCAAGAACTACAACTTAACACCAAGGATAGATATCACCTCAGGGTAAAGGGGAGAAAAAAGATATTCCAAGCCAACAGACCTATGAAGCAAGTCAGTATAGCCATTTTAATATCTGACAAAAATAAACTTCAAACCAAAACTAATCAGAAGAGATAGGAAAGGACTCTACATAGTCAAAGGAAAAATCCAAAAGTACATTGCAATTCTAGAAATCTATGTACCAAAGTTCATGCAAGAACTACTACAGTGGCCTAAAGCACATACTGATCCTCATACACTGATAGTGAGACATCGATACCCAACTCTCACCAATAGACAGATCATCCAGACAAAACTAAACAGAGAAATGCTGGAACAGATGCTATAAACCAAATGACCCTAACAAATGTTTAGAGAAAATTTCACCCAAACACAAAACAGTGTACCTTCTTCTCACCATCTCATGGGACTTTGCCAAAATTGACCCATACTCACAAAGTAAGTCTAACAGATAAAAGAAAATTGAAATAACACCATGCATCCTATCTGACCACCATAGATTAAAACTGGTTATCAACAAAAACAGAAACAACAGAAAGGTTATAAATTCATGGAAACTGAACAACTAGCTATTAAAAGAAAAAGTGGGGAAAGAATGAAATTAAAGATTTTCCGGAATTGAATGAAAACGAATATACCACATACCCAAACTTATGGGACACAATGAAGATGGTTCTAAGAGGCAAGTTCACAGCACTTAGCGACTAAACAAAAACTTGGAGTGACCTCATCCTAGTAACCACAGCACACCTGGAAGCTCTAGAACAAAAAGAAGAAATCACACCCAAAAAGAGAAGACAGTAAGAAATAATCTAACTTAGTAATGAAATTCATAAAATAGACACAAACAAAAAAATACAAAGAATCAATGAAATAAAGAGTTCTTTGAGGAAATCAGTAAGACTGACAAAGCATTATTCAAATTAACTAAAAGGCAGAGAGAAAACATCCAAATTCATAAAATTAGAAATGAAAAGGGGACAATAACAACAACATACCAAGAAAATCCAGAGAATCATAAGGACATACTTTAAAAACCTGTACTTCACCAGATTGCAAAATCTAAAAGAAATGGATAATTTTCTTGATACATAACACTTATCAAAGAAGATCAGATAAACAAATTAAATAGACCTATAACCCCTAAGGAATCAGGAGCAGTCATTAAAACTCCAAAACAAAAGCAAAAACAAAAAAATAGCCCAAGGAGGATAGTTTTAGCACAGAATTCTATAAGACTTTCAAAGAAGTTAGTGCTAAAACTCCTCAGATTCTTCCACAAAATAGAAACAGAAGGAGCATTGCCCAATTTGTTTTGTGAGGACATAGTTACTTTAATAACCAAACCACAGAAAGATTAAACAAAGAAAGGTAATTATAGACCTATTTCCTTAATTAACAAGATGCAAAAATTCTCAATAAAATACAAACCAAATCCAAGAACACATCAAAAAAATCATCCACCATCATCAACTAGGCTTCATCCCAGAGATGCAGGGATGGTTCAACACATGTATGTCAGTAAGCATAATCCACCATATAAATAAAATGAAAACAAAAGCATGATCATCTCATTAGATGTAGAAAAGGCCTTTGACAAAATCCAAACTCCTTCATGATAAAAGTCCTAGAGATATTAGGGATACAAGGAACATACCTAAACATAATAAAGGCAGTTTATAGCAAGTGCATAGCCAACATCAACTTAGAGAGAAATTCAAAGCAGCTCCACTAAAATCAGGACCAAGACTGTCCAGTCTCACCATATCTATTCAATATAATACTTGAAGTCTTAGCTAGAGCAATAAGACAACTGATGGAGATCAAAGGAATACAAATTAGAAAGGAAGAAGTCAAAGTATCTGTATTTGTAGATGATATTTCAGGATACATACCTGACCTGAAAAATTGTACTCAGAAACTACTACAGCGGATAAATACTTTAAGCAAACTTAGCAGGATACAAAATTAACTCACAAAATCAGTAGCCTCCTATGTACAATGGACAAATGGACAGTGAAAGAAATCAGAGAAAACACCTTTCACAATAGCCTCAAGTAATATAAAATATCTTGGTTTAACTCTAACCCCCAAACAACCCAGGCTGTTGCCAAAACTATAGGTTGCTCTAGACAAAATGATAGCAAGTCCCATTGCTGAAGATCATGCCTACACAACTCACTGCACATGGAGAGCTGGCGCCTACACAGAGCCTGCAGGTCTGAGTGCTAATGTCTTTGGTACAAGAATGTTACCAAAAGAAGAATATGAATACCAACCCAGCTACAAAGCCTGGGATGGATGATAGTGTTCTGCCTGTAAGAAATGGTAGTGCCATGGTGGCACAAAGTCTGTGTAAGTAATCAAACAATTCCTGAATTGACTTAAGGCCCAACCCATGAGATGGAACCCATACACAACAATGCTTGGGTGAACAACCTAAAACTAGATAGCCCAGAGACAGAGTAAAAGCAAATAGTACTGTTCAGAAGAAGAGGAGGAGGAGGAGGAGAAGAAGAAAGGGAGAAAGAGAAACAAACAAACCCATCAAAAAAATGACTCATTATATTCTGCTATACTCATAAATCAGTGCCTTGCTCAGCCATCATCAGAGATACGTCCATGTGCAGGAGATGGGAACAAATACAGAGACTCACAGCCAGACATTATGTAGTGAGGGACCTTGAGACACTCAGTCCTAAACAGGCTGTCTCTACCAAATTCCTCCCCTCAGGGCTCAGGGAAGACAAGGAAGAAGAGGGAGAAAAAGTGTAAGAATCAGAGGACACCAAAGGAAACCAGGCCCTCTAAAGCAACAGGAGCAATGCACATATGAACTGAGACTGAGGCAGCATGCACAGGTCTGCACAGGTCTGCAGCAGATGGGGTCCTACAGCTGAAAGGAGAAGTGGACACATGTCCCCATCCCTAACCCAGAAGCCATCTCCAATTGATAACCACTCGCGAATGAAAATTTAGTTTCACTGGGGAAACAAACTACTCTTACAGGTAGCTGTATGTCCAGCAGTAGATGCCCAAAAGAAAATGAACTCAAGGATATCTTTGGAGATTCCTTGACTCACAATGCTGTATTGGGGATATTCTTTACTTTTTAAAATTTGACCCATTATTGTCTATCTTCATTTTATCTTATTTATATTTTTTCTTCTTTTTACCTTACAAATCATAATAATATTATATATAATATATATAGTATTCCTATATAATATACATACATATATATTATGGCTTCCAGTTTAGTATTTTGAAATGATTACCGAGAGTGTGAAGGAGTGGATCTCTATTCCTGCAGTTTGCTCTATCCAAACCAGCACGTGAGTTTTTGTTTTATCTTATATTTTATTATCATCCCATAGAAGCCTGTCTGTTTTCTTTTTTGTTTTGATTTGCTCTTTGCTGTTGTTGTTGTTCCTTTTAGTTTTGAGACACAGTGTACTCTGTACTCTGTGGCCTTCCTAGGACTTGCTCTGGAGGCCACTAGGCCTAGGCTTGGAGCGGAAGGTAAGATTGTAACTTTCTGCATTTCTTAGTAACTTTTAGAACTCAGGAATATATCAATAAAATAGGGTACACTATTGTCTTGTATTCTTTAAAAGAATTTTGTGAAAGTTACCTTACTTTGTATCCTACTGCAACATGTTTTTCTAGCTTAACATAGACTTATGAAATTGGTCCATTTTTGCACATGTATATCCATTTCATCTTTATTTCTCTATTCTTAATTAGATTATATTGTAATATATATGTCCATTCTCTTGATAGATTGTTTCTAAATTTTTGCTATTGAAGAATGTTGTAATTAATAATTTGTTTCTTCATAACTACTTATGTGCATTTGGAAAGCATTATGTATGCTACATACTTTCTAGGAGTTTAGAGTTTATTTATTTATTTATTTTTGAGAAGGCCTTACCATGTAGCCTGGGTAGCCTGTAACTCACTAGGTAGATTGTGCTATCTTCAACTTCACAATGATCTGCCTCCTTCTGTCTCCCAGTGCTAGGATTAAAAGGTGCACATCGCCGTGTCTGGCTTACTTTTATTATTTTTGATAAAGGTAATATAGCATTAAAGAAAATTTAAAACAATAAATACTTGCTAATACTAAATAAAATCATATTTATGCTTTTAATGTATTTATTTCTTCCCTATTTTCTATAATTCACTCATCATTTAAATAATATTTGTAGTTTGAATTAAAATTTATTTCAAGTTAAACAACGATAGTTTGAGAAAATCTGAGGCAAAGTGTATTTAGTCATATTTTGTTTTGGCACTTTGCCTTTATTATTTATTAACTCTGGTTTCACTAGGGGTTTTTTTGTTTTTTGGTTTTTTTATTTAGTTAATTACTTTTTACTGCTAAAGTTTGACTATGTAGTCTTGGCTGGTCTGAAACACCCTATATATACCTGGCTGGCCTCAACTCATAGAGATCTGCCTGGCTCTGTCTCCCAAAGGCTTCTCGAGGATAAAAAAAGGAAGATGCTTTTATTTGGATAATTTATTAAGAATTTCATTTGATCTTTTCATAAAGTTGGTTATTTTACCCAGGGTTTAGAATGAATTTGTATGTATTTGTATGAGTATGTGTATGTCTCTGTGTGTATATGTTTGTGAGCGCATGCACGTGTACAAGTGCTTATGCATCCATAGAACATACAGTACACCAAGGCAACATCCTTGCTTTCATGTTTTTACCCATTTCCAGTTCTGACTTCATTTTAAGTTCATTGGCTTGATTTTAGGTATAGGTTTGTTCTTGAAGTGCTTCATCATTTTTGTGGCAGATAAGGCTTTAATTGTATTTTAATATGAACTAGTTCATTATGCAAGTAAGGGGTAGGAATGAAAAGTTCTTTTTGTTTTATTTCTTTCGTGACTTGAATTTGGTTGTCAAATTTAGATATGAGAATTGAATTATTTTTTGAAGTTTTCTTTTGTTTCTAGATTTGGCAGTAGCAAAACTTGTATTTGAGAGATAAGGATGACCACTGATGAATGCCTGTGCTGTGGGCGTGTCTCTTAACATTTGATTTAGCAGAAATCTGAAAGTTAGTGAGCACATTGGTGCATCATCAAATCTAAGAAACAGGTTTCTGGTATGTTGTTGGCTCTTTAATTACAAACTCACCAAAAAATTTTTTTTAATTTAACCATATGGAATTTATTTCAGAATTATAAGATAGGTTTGATATTTTTATTATTAAAAATCACTTTATCATAATGAACTCACAAATAAAAACATCACACGGTTAGATTAAGGTAGTCAAGAAACATTTGCCCAGTCCCAGACGCTGCCTCACAGTGAAGCAGAATGAGAATGGCCATGCGAAAAGGACGGAGCTTTGCTCAGGGTTTTGCTTCTCACTGTGAAATACAAGTTTATGCACTTATTCTCTGACCTGGCCGAGTATCTGTTTCTAAACTACCTTCTCCCTGTTGATTCAGGTTCTGTTAGGGTAGGATTTTGTCTAGCTTTGTTCACAGTATCAACATTATCTGTGGTAGAGCTGGATACAAATGAGCTGATCAAGAGTTGTGAATTCAGCCTACGCGCACTTTAAGACCTTTTAATGAGCATATATAGTGTTCCGTTTCATTACAGCCTTTTCAAACAAAATGTTTCTTTTTTCCTCCTGGGCTCTTGTCCTCTACTCCCACCCCTACCTTCCACTCTTGAACGCACTCCCTATAGCTTCCTTGTCTCACGTGTCCTACTGGTCCCCACACTCCTCAACGCCTCTCTGTCTCTCCTGTGCACTTCTCTCTAGTTTCATAGCCTTTGTAGTTTTATTCTAAAATGTCTCAAAAACAGTATTAAGCATTTTTTGGTCTTACAAAGCACCACATCAGAATAAATCCCTTCAAAATAGTAAGCTCATTTTAAAGGTCTTTAATACATACTGATAACCCTCCAAAGGGGTGGCCTACACAGATCTATGCTACAGTGGATGTGTGTCAAACATCAGTTTTTCTTGTAGATCAGTACCAATGTCTCTTTGAACCTAACTGCTTGTGATGGTTTTAATGAAAATGGCCCCCACAGACTCATAAGAAAGTCAATACTGGCAGTGTGGCCTTGGAGTAGATGTGGTCTTATTAGAAGTGTGTCACGGGGGATGAGCTTTAAAATTTCAGATTCTCAAGCCGGGACCAGTGCCACTCTTTCTTCTCGCCGCCTGCGCTGTCTGCCAGTCCAGAAGAAGAACTCTCAATTACCTCTCCAGCACCATGTCTGCCTCCGTGCCTTCATGCTTCCTGCCAAGACAATATGACCTAAACCTCTGAACTGTAAATAAGCCAACGCCAATTAAATGTTTTCCTTTATAAAAGTTGCCATGGTCATGGTGTCTCTTCACAACAATAAAACACTTAGCAAGTGAAACATGCATTCATTTATTCAGTAATTTTGTATTTATATCCCATACAACTATGGAATGCTGCTGTTATTCCTCAAATCTACCGTACTGTTAGGGCTTGTGGACTGGAAGTCATTAGTAACATTTCAGCACAACTTTACTGGACCTGACCTGCGCCAAGGGTCTTACTCCCCTTCAGCTCTAAGCCTCACTGAGAAGTCTCTCGGTGGGAAAAGGGCCATGATCTAGCACGGATCAGCTAAAGAGCAGACCTTAGACCTTCAGTTCTAAAGTCATATTTAGAGGACACCTGAACATTTCACCTTCTTGCATAGAGGGAATAAGTTTATGTGTTGTAATACTTCTGATCATATAACCAAAAAAGAGCAAGCAAAACAATCAACAAATCATTTAAAACTATAAAGAAAGAATATATCTGAAAGAAGTATACCATTATCAGCCTTTGAGAAAACACTGGGAAAGCAACCAGAAACTATCCTGCAATCAAACACCTCAGAACTTTCACCATCAACCAAGTGTCAGGAGAGTAATCAACAGAGCCAGGCAGCAGCATTTCCCGCAGCTACACTGCACAGCACAGGCAGGAGCAGCAGGAGCAGACAGGCCACTGCTTCTTGCATGAAATCTACATTGTTCACACACACATCACAGTACAGATGTAGAGGGCCACAGGCAAGACACATTGTGACCCCTCTAGGAGGAGGGACCTACACACCTGCAGCTCAGCAGGCAGTGCACTGACAACACATTTACTACAGGACTCATGGAAGTTCAGCATGGTCTTTTACCAAAAGTTCAATGATACACAGAAATGCCATATAAAAGATATGGTCAACTTAAAATTGATATACTAAGCATTAAATAATATAGCATAACTATAGAAGTATTTTACCAGAGGAGCCCAGTAGGTGTAGAGGTAGCCAATTTTCAATGCTGGTACAAACTGTGAGCAGGACACTACCAGAAAATAAAGATTCAAGAAAAACTTGAATTGTTCATACAAAACCTAAAAAGGAATAAAGAAATTAGCAAAATCCCCTCAACAAAAATGTATTAATACTTCAACCAATAGTTAAACTCAACAAAGCATGCAAATACATGTCCATCATTGAAAGTATACTGATTCAGAGTAAATTACTTCTGACATTAGCTTTCAAAAGGTATGCTAAGATTACCCTAATTATAAGATATAATTTTAAAGATAATTAGGACTTTCAACTATATTAAAAGTACACTTCCCTAAGTTTTATTTCTTCTTGCATGAAATCTACATTGTTCACACACACATCAGAGCAGATGACACCCTTCCGCTTTGAGCAAGTTAATGAGCACACAGATATTATCTGAGTACCAACAAGTATTAAAAAGCTCTTAAAAAGGAAAACTATAAATGTCCAATATTTATAAAACAGGAAAATATACATATATCCATACATATAAATGAAATATAATACCAGTGTGCTTTTTAGCACAGACACTAAGCCTTACAAACATATAATGAACAAGTCAATGGATCCAAACATGACTAAGGATATTTGACTTACTAGCTCTCAGAATAAAAAAACCATTCATATGAAAATATGTAAATAACAGACCAGTTTTCAGAGGACAGCAGCCTACATATGCTTTAGTATCTTTAAGTACTTGATTTTTTACATTATTTTCAAATATGAAATAAATTTCATCATTTAATACATTTTAAGATTGCTGAAACTGAAAGGTTTTGCTACTTTGTTTATTTTGGTTATCTTTTCCTCTTTTTATTCCAGAACAAGTCTTCTGGAGCTGAAGACAATAGCTCAGCAGCAGGCCAGCACATATGAGGCCCTATATTTAATCATGACATAGCAAAAAACAAAACAAAAATAATTTTTAAAACAAACAATTGGAGTTATTGTTAACAGAATAATTTTAGGCATGCACAGTTACGCACGCCTTTAATCCCAGCACTCAGGAGACAGAGGCAGGTGGATCTCTGAAAGTTGGGGGCCAATCTGGTCTACATAGTAAGTTCTAGCATGGCCAGGACTACATAAAGAAACCCTATATCAAAAAAACAAAAAGAAAAGTGAAAGGAAAGAAAAAAATAACCCAAATAACAGTATTTGCAGTTAAGCTTACAAAACTGTAAAGTCATTCCTTGTGTCAGATGTAAGACCCAGCAATTTCTACAAGAGAACAATGGGTTAAATGGTTACTGTGGCTTAAAGAGATAGAGCCAGTTTGTACATATGAAAGCTACCTGCATCGTCATACAATTCTGTGTGTAACAAAGAGTTATACTCAATATGTTTATATCCATAATCATGCTCAATTGCTGTCTAAAAATGTTTTGAATTATTTCATAAACTAATCTCAGCAGGAAAGAAAGCTCTTTTTCTTCAGCAATTTCTGTAAAATCTCAGCACAAATTATATCTATTAGCAATTCAGAAATTGTCATTTGTGCTAAAAATGGCATAGAATTCCTACTGTGTAATTACTAAATGTTTCTGAAATACTAAGTTTTAGATGAAAAGACTAATTTCCAAGACTTGATAAAGGAGAAAATCATGCCGACAGAGAGCAAGCATTGCGCAGAGCCATCAACAGGTACTCTCAGAATGCAGCCAATGGCTGCAGGTATTTATACTCCTCAAAGTTGAGCTACCCTACTGCTTTAACTAATACTTTACAACATACTCAGTGACTAGTGACCATCAGGACCATGGACCATCTTAGACACTTTGCATTTAATACTTTATACTTAAGGAGAAAACGGTGATTTTGTTCAATAAAAATGAGAATATCTGACTGAAAATGGTTTACATTTTATTGTTAGGATAAAAGATCAGTCTGTTGATTATGGAGTCATTAATCTCATGTTTTAATAAAGAAGCACATTAGATATCAAGTCTATTAGTGAATGGTTGGGGACTGGGGTAAAAAAGACCATTATAGTCCAAAAGAAACTCAGCATAATTACTTGAATAAACATAGAAGACAAAGCAACTTTTGTTTCACTTAATCAAGAGCATTTCTTACAAAATAGAGTAAAAACCAACAGCTACACTTTGCCAACACTTTTGTTACAGAAATGTAAGATACACGATTGAATCTTTTCTAAAGATCAATCACGTTGATTTATCTGCTAAGAATCAATGATTAGAAAGAAAACAAATTCCTGTAAAATAAAAGACTCATAATCCATCAGTTGCCTTCACACTCATAAAGAAACATGAACCTATTAAAAAAGGAAATGATATACAGAAAGCAAAAATCAATCCACTATTCCAAATTCATAAAAGTAATTTTATAATTTAATCAAAAGAATTAGTAACAAAAAATGATTAAGATATTTAAACTTCAGATTTTAAATTTAACAATATACTCAACTACCAATAACTAATGAATGAACGATGTAACAAGGACTGAGAATAACAGCTTGATATAGAAAGGGCATCTACAAATAAATACATAGAAATACTTTGTTTATATGAACAAACTGTGTACTTCCTTTACAAATTCCTTGGCAGACTTCAACACTACATTCTATTTTTCCCTCCAAACAAATTTCAAGTGTCCCCAAAATTATGTGCTTCCTGATCATTTACCTTTTCTTTAGTATTTCTATACTTATATTCCCATAACATAAATGTTTATCAAGAACTGAAAGCAATAACCAAACTGTGCATTTTTAGAAAAGTAGACAGAGCTAGGAAAATGCAAAAAAAAAAAAAAAAAGTCTTAAGTAATCATTTGAAATGGGAAGGTGTGAAACGGGAAGATGCTGGCGTGGACAGACAGTGACATCAGCCAGCAGTCTCTCCATGTGTCAGCAGAAGCAAAGAAAGGTAGCAAGCTCAGACATACAATTGACATTGAAGATGTAATCATCTTACCCCAGGTATAAAGGTGAATACATTGTATTTCTGATTTTTTATAGAATTCCTAGGATGTTTTTCTTCACACTTCTCTGGACATCCAAGCCATACTGTTCGAGCTTTCAGTTCTTTCTTCCTTTGACAAACATTTATCAGCCAATCACAGCAACTGCATGAAACAAGATATAGCTACACGATGTATGCTTTTTTTAAAAAGTCTAATTTAATTCTACATGTTTAGAATCATACTGATTGTCTGTATTCCTTGGCCATTATCTAATGCTAATGTCATTACCCATTACCGTGTGCCTTTTAACATCCTATTACAAAGTCTCAATTCTTAAATGTTGACTCTGGTCCTAGGAGACCTACACTGACAATCCAATACAGAATACAGTAGCCACAGATGGGCATTTTAATTTTAATTAATTTAACTGACAACCCAGATATTCAGCTATACTTCAAGAGTTCAACAGCCACCGTGGTTAGTGGCTTCCATGGAACATTAGAGATCAGATGCTCGCACTACTATAGTGAATCCTATAGGACACCACTTGTTATAAACAAACCAACTAGGGTCAGGTACCTCAAGCAAATAAAGCTACTTATGAACACACTTCTTTTCAGCATTCAAAATGCAGCAGTAATTCCTCAAAATTGCACTGTTAAAAAGCTTTGTTCTTCAACAAATAATCTGATATATAAATATAAGGAGACAGAGCTAAGTTAAAACAGTAAATACACAAGACTAAGCATTTGAAAAATACATTACAAATTTAGGAAATGTGTTACTGCTAATTATGCCATTGCGCACAGACAGAATTATATAGTTGTTAGACAGCAACTATCAAGTCCCACACTACTACACAGAACTGAACAAATATACTCATGATGGGCTAGAAGTGTGACAAATCTCACTCGACCACAAATACCATCAAAAAGAGAAGGTAGGTGACTTCGGTGCTCAGAGGAAAGGGCATACGACAATATATATATTTAAAAAAAAAAAAAAAAAAAAAACCTCCTATAGCTGGGTATGGTGAGCTACACCTACCCTACAGCTAGCCCTCTAGAGGTTGAGACAGGAAGACTGACACCAAAGTATAAGCCAAACTGTGCAACACAGTGCGTTCCAGGCCAGCTTGTGCTACACTGTAAAACCCTAAATCCTAAATACCTAATCCCACCAAAAAAACTATGTGTGAACCTTACTGACTGGTAGAACTAAGGGAAAAAATTAAATTATGAGGAATATTTTTAGGGCAAAGTAATGTAAGTAAAACATCAGAAAACACTGAAAAATAAGAAGGACAAGAAAAGAGAAATCTTGAAGGTGATGGTGGCACACGCCTTTTATCCTAGCACGGGGGGAAGGGGGTAGAGGTAGGCAGATCTCCAAGTTTGAGAGCAGCCTGGTCTACAGAGTTAGTTACAGGACAGCCAGGTATACATAGAAAAACCCTGCCTCAAAAAAACAGAGGGGAGGGTCCTCTAGAAGAAGTAACTGAGTATTTCCTTAATAATATTTCTATGGATCCTAAATAATTATAAAGAGAACACTTCAGATTTGACAGCATAAGGCATTGTATAAATCTAGTAAGTAAATCCAGTAATATACAAATTATACTTTTCCTTAAAATATTTTATGATCAGCTTTTCATAAATGCCTCTACAATAAAAGCAATCTTCTAGCATTAAGTAAAATATATTTAGATATCAAGAATCTTTTAGAATTTTATTCATAATGAAATTCTCAAAAATAGACCCGTTCTTTCCCATGATTTCCCACAAATTAGACTATTCTATCTAACTGCAAGCATCCTCGGTTACCATTACCAAAAAAACATAGTATTCATATCATCTTGCAAGATGAGCATTTTCCCATGCTTCTGCACCCCAAATGTTTTACAGATTAACTCAAAGCCATTTAGAACCAGGAATAAACCCAGCATCTGATATCCCCCTTCTCCTCCCTTCATATGGAAATGCCATTCCTGGCTCCAGTTTTCTAGGGACAAAGTGATTTTTGATAACGAGTGAAATGCAAATCTCGTGAGAAAGATCATCAGCTCAGATCAAAGAAAGAGACAGATCAATACATCAATGTCCCACACTGCATCGACAGGAAGCTGCATTCACTCTCATGACAGAAAGTCAAATTGAAAAAAATAGCAAAAATAAACATTTCAGCAAGACATTTCTAAGTCTTCAGGTTAGAAAGTCTGCCAAACAACAAATCTGAAACAAACAAACAAACAAAAACAGTTTGGAGTCATAAAGTACCTAGGCTTCCAGACACATGAGGTAATAGAACACCAAACAGACATAACCAGTGAATAAATTCTCCATGACATTTAGTCAGGATGTAAGAAATACAAAGTTAAGAAAAATCTTAATATCAAGATGAGAAAGAGAATGACTCACATAACAAAGGCAGAAATACTAGAATTATCAGACTTCTGACAAGTAAGCACAAAAGTCAGAAGAGCCTAAACTGAAATACTCCATGCTCTAAAGTAAATGACTGAAACAAGAACACAGATAGCCTGCAACGCTGCCTTTCAACACTGATGGAGAAATAAGGGGATTTGGGGAGAAACACAGTTGAGGCAATTCATGACAACCAAGCCAGAACTCCAGAAAGTTCTTAGGGCAATACTCTAAATAGGGAAGATGAAACACCATGGATCAATAGATAAATAAACCAGACTTAGGAAAGAAGCAACCATGTCCACAGCAACTTCGTAAGCCCACAAAACTAATGCAAGAAAATGAAAAGAAATGCCACTAGTCCAACAAAACAGAAGATCACTTTAAAAACTCACAGAAAACAGCAAACCCCTTCTCTATAATAACCTTAAATGCAAATGGCCTCAACTTATCATTTAAAAGATACAATCTAATAGACTATATTAAAACACAAGAGTGGCCACACAAGGCTGTGACTTGGTAGGCAATTTTCACTATCCTTCCTGTCTTCTATTTCTACATCACCCCCTAGTCCTGTAGCAGCCTGCTTGCAGGTGCCCCTCGTTCTACCCTGGGGACAACAATGAACATTAGTGCAACCCAGCTTTGCCTCTTCCTATCGACCAGCGGCTCTCAACTTGTGAGCCGCGACGTCCACAGGGGTCACCTGTCAGATATCCTGCCTATCACATATTTTCACAATATTAGCAAAATTACAGCTATGAAGTAGCAATGAAGAAATTTTATTGTTGGGAGCTACCACAACATGAGGAACTGTATTAAAGATCACAGCATTAGGAAGGTTGAGAACCAGTGCTGTAGACCCTCTTAGACCATCCTCATTCCCTGTGTCAGGCACTGATAGCTAGAAACACTGTCTACCTGGGAACCCCAGTGGCCACACCAGACTGGAAATCAAGTAGGTGCTACCGATTGTCCTTCCTACCCACCATCTCATCTGTCTACTCTCACTCTCAGCCTGTAGCAGTCTGCTTGTAGGTGCCCTTCCTTCAACCTCATGCCCATTCGCTGGACACTCTTGGTACAGATCCAGGGTCCTCCAGTACTTTCATCTCTGTCTCCCCAAACATATTCTATCTTACTGCAACCTACTCGGAGGAGCCTCTCATTCCAAAACACCACCAAATCCCTGGATGCAGCACCTCTTGGTGTGGGCAGCTTCCCCAGGAGACGGCACCTCCTTGTGTGGCTTTCTCAAAGCCCCTCTCAGCCTTTTCTCCTAGTCCATCCCTACTCCTCTCTGCCTCCACCAACCTACAGAAGCACCCTCTAGCAGAAAACCATAGCTTTCCTAAAACCCAGAGAAGGCAACAAGAACAAAAGAATGGAACACCTGCCCAACAAAGATACCAGACATCAACACCTAGAATGAACACCTGCCCAACAAAGATACCAGACATCAACACCTAGAATGAACACCTGCCCAACAAACATGATACCAGACATCAACACCTAGAATGGAACACCTGCCCAACAAACATGATACCAGACATCAACACCTAGAATGGAACACCTATCCAACAAACATGATACCAGACATCAACACCTAGAATCACAATCACCCTAATGCCAGCTGTCTAGAAATCCATGCAGAAACACAAACATCAAGAGCCAAGACAACATGCCTCCACCAAAAACCAGTAACCCACTACAGTGGGCCTGAGAAATGCATTATAACTGAAGTACAAGGACTTCAAAAAAACCAATTATTATATACTCAAGGACATTAAATAGGATATGAATGAATCCCTTAATGAAGTCTTAAAAATACAGTTGAATAAAATAATAAAAATAATTCAAGACATGAAGGCAGAATTAAAGAAAGAGAATAACTAAAGAAAACCCAAACTAAAATACAATTGGAAATGAAAAGTTTAGGAAGTCAAACAAAAAGCTCAGCGACAAACCTCACCAAAAGTACAAGTCATGGAAGAGAGAATTTCAGGCACTGAAGGCAAGGTAGAAGAAATGGATGGTTCAGTCAAAGAAAATGTTAAACCTAAAAGCATCCAGGCATTAAATATCCAGGCAAGCTGGGAAACTATGAAAAAAAATCTATAAATAATATAAATAAAAAAAGAAATGCAGGTCAAAGGCATAGAAAAGATTTTCATTAAATCATAAAAGAAAATTTCCCTAACCCAAATAAAACCTTCTACCTATTAAGGTACAAGAAACATACAAAATACGAAATAGATTGGACCAAAAAAGAATTCCCCCTGGCACATAGTAATCAAAACATTAAGAATAGTGAAAGAATATTAAAAGTTGCAAGAAAAAAAGACTAAGTAACAATGGAAGGCCCTTTTGAATAATGAAGAAATATTCAGAAGACTTTGAAAGCCAGAAGGGCTTAGATGAATGTTCTACAAACTCTGAAAGACCACAAATGCTGGCCCAGACTACTATACCCAGAAAAACTATCAATCACAATAGATGGAGAAAGAAAAACATTCCAAGATAAAATCAAATTCAAACAGCACCTATCTAGCAATCCAGTTCTACAGAGCATGCCAGAAAGAAAACTTCAGTCTGAAGAGGTTAACTATACCCCCCAAAAAATATACAAGAATAATCTCATACTAGTAAATCAAAGGAGTTGTGGGGGACACCATAACAAAATAGTAGGAATTAATAAGTATTTGTCATTGATAACTCTCAATATTAACAGTCTCAACCTCCACAAAAAAGGACAGATTAACAGACTGGTTTAGAAAACAAGATCCATCCTTCTGCTGAAACCAAGAAGCATACCTTACCATCAAGAATAGACATCATCTCAAGGTAAAAAGACGGAAAAAGATATTGCATGCAACTGGTTTGAAGCAGATACAGCTATTTTAATGTCTGACAAAATAGACTTCAAACCAAAACTCATCAAAAGATAGGGAAAGACACTACATTACTCATCAAAGAAAAAAGTCCACCAGAGGATATTGCGATTCAAAACATCTATGCACCAAACACAGGGCACCCAAGTTCATAGAAGAAACTCTACTACAGCTAAAATCACACAGTGACCTTCACACAGTGATAGTGGGTGACTTGGATACCTCGCTCTTGCCATTCAGACGAAATTTAAACAGAGAAATGCCAGAGCTAAATGACATCATAAATTAAATGAACCAAGCAGATATTTATAGAACATTTCACCCAAAGGCAAAAGAATATACTTTACTCTCAGCAGCTCATGCTACTTTCTTCAAAGTTGACCACATACTTGAACACAAAGCAGATTGTAACAAACGATTAAAAAAAAAAAAAAGATCGAAATAACCCCTCGCATCCTATCTGACTACCATAGACTAAAGCTGGCTAAACATAAAAGAAACAACAGAAGGCATGAAAACTGAACAACTCACTTTTTGAATGACCATCAGAAAAATTAACATCACTATAAGAAAAAACAAAACAAAACAATCAAAGGAGAACCAAAAATTAACAAAACAAGAATCAAACACCCTGAGAGGAACAAAGCATCACTCATATATAATATTGCACTGAGAATATCAGTCAACCTAGATATAATGATACAGAGGAGGCTGAGGAAGTAGCTAAGTTGGTTGAGGACTTGCACAAAGCCTGGAATTAGATGCTGTGGCCGTTTGAATGTAATTGGTTCCCAAAATCTTATAGGGAGTGGCACTATTGGGAGATGTGGCTTTGCTGGAGTAAGTGTGGCCTTGTTGGAGAAAATGTATCACTGTGGGGGTGGGCTTTGAGATCTCCTTTGCTCAAGTATCACTCAATGTGACACTTAGTTCACTTTCTGCTGCCTGTGAGGTCAAGATGTAGGACTCTCAGCTACTTCTCCAGCACCATGTCTGCCTGCATACCGTCATGTCCCACCATGACAATAATGGACTAAACCTCTGAGCCACCCAATTAAATGCTTTCCTTTATAAGAGTTGTCATGGTCATGGTACCTCTTCACAGCAACAGAAGCCCTAAGACAGATGCCTTCCACTGCTAAATCTAGGTGTGGTAGTACAGGCCTATAATGGCAGCATTTAAGATATGGAAGGAGAAAGATGAGAAATGGAAGGCTATCCTTGGCTACACAGTGAGTACAAAGCCAGCCTGAGAAACAAAAGACCCTGCCTCAAAAAATAACAACAACAAAGGAAACCAGAGAGCTGAGCTGAGCATGGTGTCTCATGCCTGTAGGCTCAGCACTCAGGAGGCTGAACACAAAGGACTGCCTCAAGCTGAAGGCAAGTCTGGGCCTCAGAGTGATTTCCAGATGGCCAACCAGAGCTAGAGAGTACAGACTCCTCAGAATAACCCGTATCGGACAAACCAAGACTTGAAGCATTCTGTATAATAACTCACCTGCTTTCCTCAAAATGACTAGAGACAGAAGATAAACACTAAATAACTGTCCCAGATAAATCAAGAGTAGAAAGGCATACCACCTAGATGCTACACAAGGATCCTAAGGATTAAGGGAAATGGACCATAAAGAATACTGCTCAAAAATAGACAGCATTGAATATGGGCCAAAGTATTATAATAATGTAAATTTCATTAATTTGGTTACCAGACTGTGACTGCATAAGAAAATACTTTTTTCTTAAGAATATTAAAGAAAAAGAAGAAATACTAAAGAATTGAAATTTCAGAAGGAATGAAGTAACATAGTTCATATGATTCAAAATAATACAAGAAAAAACCAAATGTTTAAGAAAAAATACTCAAAGCAACAGTCACCATAAAGTCAACTGCACAGTTATTACATTTCCTGTGGACTAAAATTTAATTCAAGGGAAACAAAAGAAAACAAAGAAGAGGACACCAAGAGTTTTCAAATGATCCTTAAAATGGGAACCACCCCCCCAAAAAACCCTAACAATCTAGCAATATTCATTTTGTAAAGAGAGTTGTAAACATCTGTTACCAGGAATGTTAAGTGGTGTTCACCACTGACCTCATACATTAGACAAACCACAGGAAGATGGCTGTGGAAAACTTCATGCTGGTATAAACAAAAGAAAGCCCTGGCGGTCCCGTACTGGAAGGCAAAGGCAGGTGGATCTCTGTGAGTGTGAGGCCAGTCTAGGCTATACAGTGAGTTCTAGGTCAGCAAGGGTTACACAGAAAAGCCCTGCCTCAAAAAATAATAATAATAAACAAATAAATAAAGCTCTTGAAAGGGAAAATTATCAAAAGCGATACCTACAAAACAGCAACAACAAAAACCACAGTCCCTGATCTGCTGAAGAAGGTAATCTATAATTAAATATGTACTCACAAAAAAATACTCCAAGTATATTGGAATTCTGCTATTTAACCAAGAATGTTTTTTTCAATAAAAAGTCAGAGCCAGTTTCTGAAGAGACGATGACAAGAAAGACAGTCAAGGTAAGTTTGTTTACAAGCTTTACCTCCTCCACAGACAAAGGGTAGACCCCAAGGGCAGCAAAAGTCCCGAATATAAACAGGGAACAACAGAGAGACAGTAAAGGCTGATACTGTTTGGTCCCACATCTGCTGGATATGCCTGCTGTCCCTGGAGTGCCAGGTGACCCCATGGCATCTGTACTTTCCCTTCAGGCTCCAGGCAAGGCAGTCAGAACAGGTTAACATAGCACCAGGAAAACACTCAAAAATCTGAAGCTTTAACTTGCTGACTTGCTGGGGAAACAGAAGAATCTTATTCCCAGTCAAAGCATTAAAGCTGAATAATGCACATAATTACATTGTTATTAAGGTATAATTTTAAAGTTCGTATCTACCCTTTTAAAAAGGAAATGCCATTTACACGGATACAGCAAATACAATTAATTCTACTATGCATCAGCAACAAAATTATTAACTTCCCCCAGGTTTTAATCATTAGAATTTCTTGCAAAATAATAATTATGTTTTCCCTTTCAGATCCACTTCATCTGATGTGGATAATGTTACCAGTACACTCCATGATGGTGCATTTTCTTTAGCTTTCATACCAACATGATTGATACATCTAACAAACACGCTAGCCCTTAAACGTCTATCCATACTCTTCGTGTACATGCTAATCAGGTAGTAACAGATGACGAACCTGGTACAGAGGAACTTCCATCCACCACACACAAACCACTCTAGTCCTCTTTTTCTCCGTGTTATCCTAGCTCGGGGTAAAGTGTGGTAATCACTTTCATCATTCTCAAAGCCTTCTTCAGACATCATCAGTGGCATTTCATCCAAATGGGCAGACTCATCGTCCAGCTGGTACCTAAAGGGAAAACAGAAAGCTGAGCAATCTTGTTACTGTATGTTTCTGAATAGTATCAGGCTAAATTTTACAAATCCCCGTAGTGGTTTGAATGTGAATGGCCTCCAAAGGCTCACGTTTGAATGTTTTGTCCCTTTTTGGTTGAACTGTTTGGGGAAAGGTTAGGAGGTGTGGTCTTGTTGGATGAGGTGTGTCACTGGGAGTGTGCTTTGAGGTTTCAAAAGCCCATTCCAGGTCCAATCAATCTCTCTCCTGCTCTCCTTCCATCCCTCCCTCCCTCCAACCTGGAGATCAGATATAAGCTCTCAGCTACTGCTCCAGCACCACGCCTGCCTCACTGCTGTGCTCCTTGCCATGATGACCATGGACGAACGGACTCACCCTCTGAAACCGTAATCAAGCTTTTATAAGCAGCCTTAGTCATGCTGTCTCTCTCTTCACAGAAATAGAAAAATAACTAAGACATCATCTTCTGTTTTTCTCAAAACTAAGTTACCTTCACCTGAGGCAAACCATTGTTAAAAACAAACAAACTACTACATAATGATATAAATTCCCTTTGCAAAACAAAACAAAAAAAAACTTGATACAAGATAAGTTAGGCAACAGTGAATATAATTCAATATATAGATATAGGCAAGTGCTCTCTGAACTGTTTCCAATAACAAGGGAAACAGCCTCAAGAATTAATAGTGTGAAGATAAAATCTTAAAAGTTTCTGTTCAGCAAAGAAAAACAATAGAAGTGAACACAGCCTACAGGATAAGCTCGCTTTTCCCAGCTCCACTACAGACAGGGTTGTCTAGACTATATAAAGAAATGCTACAGAGAGAGAGAGAGAGAGAGAGAGAGAGCACTGCCAGTTGACAAATAAGCTTACAAATGAACACATCTTCCTCAAAAACAGAAACACAATGCCCTGTACGTATTTAAATGTTAGCCATTCAAAGTTACTTCAAAAGCCACAAAATCATGTGAATAGCTTTTAGTGAGAAACTTAGAAGTTTTGAGAAGCCCATGTACACTTCTGGATATGTAATACTGCCTTCTTGATTTCTTATTTAATACTACACATGTGTACACATGTCTGTGCACATGTGCAGGTCAGAAGAACCTTTTTTAGAAACTGGTTTTCCTCCCATCTCCTCAGCTTACACAGCAAGAACTTAACCTAAAGAACCCTCTCACTGGCCCAAAACTGTTTCACTTTCTTTTTTTCCTTTTCTTTGACAGTGTCTCACTATATAGGCCAGGTTGACCTGGAACTCAAGAGACCAGTTTGCCTCCACCTTGTACATCCTGGGACTAAAGGCATGTGCTTGGAGCTCTTCTTAGACCTGTCCTATGTTCTAAACGCTGAGCTTAAATCTGTATTCAAACCTAACGCCTGATGCTAATTCCTACTAACTTGGCCTGAAATTCTTTTCTGCAACAGTCGAGCATCCCGACTCCTGCACCAGAGGTCTCTACAAAGAGCTCCTGAGGCTACAGGCAACAGTGCAGGGTTACATCCCCCCTGCCCTCATTGCCACCAAGAGTGATGATGTGGAAGGCCTCTGTGCAGCGTAAGTACACCGAGAGAAGTGGCATCTATTTTCTCCCACTTTAACATCCTCTCTACCAATCGAACTGGCAGCTCATCTTAGTGGTTCCATACCACCTTCTACAAATTACATTTTAAGCGATAGGGAGGGCACAAAGGAGCTTGAAGCAAGTATTTTCCCTGAAATGGTCCTTTTTTTCTTTTCTGCATAACATTATGTCTTTCAACAAACTTTCTAAATAAACTAGAAAAATGAATATTTATTCAAACTACAATCAAAATTCAAAACACCAGCTAATATACATAAGAGTTCTTAGGGTATTTTTTTCATTAAGGTTCTCTCAATGATCACGTTGCAAGAGTCGCATTCTTACCAATCTGAATGCTGGAAGAGCAGCGTGATGGGCTCCGGAAGCTCAGACTCTGAGCAATACCAAGTCTAGTAACCGAGACTGCAGAAATGCAGCCTTTGAACTGGCAAGCAATTTGTTCCCTCTCCAAAGCAATTTTCCTATTGTATTGAAAATTTTACTTCAGTATTTAAAAACAATAAGATGATGAATAATGGATTTTTTTCCCAGAGGCAGGATAAGCAGAGAATCCTAAGTGTCTTTGTTGCCTGGTGTCATACACACTTAATTGGTTTGTCACTCAAGAGAAATCAACGTTTCCAACAATTAAGTATAATTCTGGAAACATTTTAAAATGAGTAAAAACAATGCGAACAAAGAAAACAGAAGAGATGACACAGACCCAAGTGTACTGCCTCATTCAAGGAGGATGGTCACCTCAGCTGCTGCCACAGGCAACGACAGACTACTCTAGTACTGCGGGCACGCAATTTCTATGGACCTAAGAGAAAATGGCCAGGGCAGTGGCTACCTCACACCTGCTACCTTAAGTGTCTGAAGCTCTGCTGTTTCAAACTATTCTTGAGTATTTAGAAATTTAAAGTACAACCTAATGCTCAAAACTTTAGGGAAAAAAAAAGCCTCCTTTGCCTGCACACTAACAAAGCAGAAAAACAACAAAAAAAGTAAGTGCTATATAAGTAAACTGCATATATCCTGTTAAATGGAGCTGTGGATTTCAGTTGTGTCACTAACGAGTCATTAATAAGAAGTGGCTGAGAAACTAAGCCTCTCCAGCCTCTACGAACAGAAAAAAAGGGTTCGAAGGCTGGAATGCTCTGCCCCTTGGCCATGAAAAATGGTTTATGGAAGGTAGAGGCACAATTAGTACAAAGAATTCACCAAGTGCGTGAAAAGACAGAGAATTTAAAGAAACAATGATAAGAAGCAAGAGAGTTCATCAAGCCATGGGTGGTTGAAGTTCTCTTGTTGCTGTTGGAGGGAACTGCTTGGTCTCATAACTGGGTCACCTGAGATCTATCTACATGTGGGTGAACTGGCAGGCATCTCATTATCTTTAACTGGGTCACCTGAGATCTATCTACATGTGGGTGAACTGGCAGGCATCTCATTATCTTGCTGAGCAGTAAATTTTATGCCTTAAGTTGTTTTGGAGTCTGGTCACTTCTGTCCCGTGGTTATTTCTGTAAGGTATCTCAGTCATGGGTGTTGGGCTCCAAATGTCCTTGTAAGGTACTATGGGTCACTAGAGATCAGGCATGATTATTAAAGTGTGGGGATTCTGCTTTTATTTTGAGCCTCTCCAAATGTGTGACAGAAGCTTAATGTCTCAGTGTCAGGACAGGACCCAACCCAAGGTACTCCTGTGTGAGACACCCTCAAAAAGGCCGAATGGTATCATAGAGGAGGCTGGCTCTCTCATGGTCTTGGGCCACCCAGAAAAAGCAAGAAGGCATGCTGGCATTAAAGCACCTTGACACTGAACCTTGTAGCCCTAGAGAGCAACTTCTGCCCTTTACCAACAGACTAAAACTAGACTAATGGTAGGCAGTACTGGCCAGCACCACCATCAAAGGAACAAGGGAAACAGTACCGGGAAGAAAGGCCACGGTCCTGGCTGAAATAACAAGCACAAGGAGAAAGGCTAGCCAGTCCCTTGAGCTGGGAAATAACCACAACATTAAACTAGTAGGGGTTTTTTTTGTCTTTTAAATTTTTTATTATTTTCTTATGTGTATGGGTGTTTTACCTGCCGTGTATGTCTGTGTACCACATGTATGCTTGATGCTCATGAGACCAGATGAGGGCACTGGATTCCTTGGGACTATATTAGCAGATGATTGTGAGCTGCCATGGGTGCTGGGAATCAAGTCCAGGTCCTCCAGGAGAGCCCCCAGTGTTCTTAACTACTGAGCCATCTCTCCAGCCCAAATATCCTATAAGAAACCTAAGAATTCTTAGAATAAGAAATTATACCAATATTATACATAGAAAGAAACTTCTGAACTATAATTAATGACATTATATCCACTATTAAACACAAAAATAAATACAAATACAGAAATGTTAAGAGCCATGGCCTGTTATCTCAGGACATAAATTCTAGTTGCCTATGGACCCTACTATCAATTCTATCTTCATACTAATACTTCAGATGTGAAAAAACTAACTGAAGCATGCCTACTCTGAAAAGTGTAAAGAATTTATTTTCAAGTTGAACTATGGACTCCTTTCTAGAGAAATTCTCTGTTAACTTCTACAAAAAATCTCTCAAATCCCAAAGAAAAAGCATGGGCCATAGAGCAAGCAGAAAAACACCATCTTAAGACTCACTGTGAGGCTGAGTGCTCTTGACAGAGTCTTGGGCTCATCCCCAACACCACAAACGAGCCAGATCCCTTTAGCTGTAATTATCACAGCAAAAAAAAAATCATCTTTATAATTACTAAAATATTAGATCATCATAATCATGAAACTTTTAGAATTCAAAAGAAATTATGTATAGATCATCAAAATAAGAAAACTAGCATTATAAAAATCTGTGTTACATACACCAAGAAACACTAATATTTTGCAGATAACCAGACAGCACCCATCTGTTCTCAGCATGAGTCTCTTATTAAAGAATGAAATTTAGCTATTATAATATGGCAAGTGCCTCTATGCAGGGCCAATAACTCCACCACTGGGAAGCTCAAAGAAAAAGTATTAACGAACATGGGCAAACAACACTCGGATGTTCACTGTCATTCAGTCATCTTCCAGTATAAAGCTAATCTAAGTCAGTCAGTCATAACTTAAAACAGAGAAACAAAATACAAAACTAACAGATGTTTTACTTTTATTCAAAAGAAATCAAAACCTCACACAAACAAAAAAATAAAACAAAAAACCTATAGATCAGAATGACTCAGGAGGGAGGGTATGAAGATGAAAGCTGAGGCGGCTGGGGTACGGTTAAGGGCACAGGGCACAAAGCACTCTGTTCGCTTGTCTGTTTGCTGGGGATGATGAAAATGCTCCAGCACTGAGCAGTAATGGCTGCACATTTCTATGACTAAGCTAAAAAGCAAAAAAAAAAAAAAAACCTGCACACTTAAAATTAGTGATGTGTATGGGATGACAAATATACAAATATCAAAATACTGTTAAACAACAAGAAATACATAATAAAAGTATTTTCTTTTCTTTTTTTCTTTTTTTTTTTAACTGGTTTTTAGAGACAGGGTTGCTCTGTGTAAGAGCTCTGGCTAACCTGAAACTGGTTCTGTAGACCAGGCTGCCTCAAACTCACAGAAATACACCTGCCTCTGCCTCTGGAGTGCCAGGACTCTGGAGTGCTGGGATAAAAGACGTGCACCACTACCGCCCAACAAAAAAGTACTTTGTAAATGAAAGAGTAGAGCTGAAGGAATACACTGGTGACATGTGGTTGGCTAGCAAATAAATCCTTGGATTTAATTTATTTAAAATCTTTCTCTCTCTCTCTCTCTCTCTCTCTCTCTCTCTCTCACACACACACACACACACACACACACACACACACACACACACACACACACGCACACAGAGAGGCACACACAGTGGAGGAGGGTGAGAAGAGGAAAGAAAGGAGGAAATAGGGTGTGTGAAGAACCCAGACCACTTTCCAGATATAAAGACCTTAGGGCTATTTGGGGCCTTCAGGCTTAAGTAACCAGACACTCCTCTCCCAAGCCAACAAGACTAGTGGGAATTTCAAATGGGAGCAAACAGAACACCCTTACCCACTCAGGAGTCAAAGGTAGGGAACCTGGCCATTCAAGACAGTGTCTTGCCATTCCCCAGGTACTACTAAGATGATACCACAGGAAGTCTGGTAAAACTGGAGGATTAAACAAGGCTCAAGTCTTATTACATAATACCCAGTGTCCAGGATGCAATGAAAAGAAAAAAAGAAGGAAAGGAAGAAAAAAATCTCAATTTGAATGAGAAAAAGAAAATTCAGAGCTGTTAGCATCAAAATTACAGATCACAAAATTTTCTGACAAGAATTTTAAAAATCACTAAAAAATGCTTAAATGGTGTGGTAGTGTGAGTGTAATTGGCCCCATAATCTCATAGAGAGTGGCATGAGATGTGGCCTTGTTGGAGGATGTGTGTCACGGTAGGGGCAGGATTTGTGATTTCCTATGCTCAAGAAACCAACCACTGTCACAGACAATTTCCTGTTTTCTTCTGAGCAAGATGCAGCCAGAACCTTTTCTGCCTGCATACCACCATGCTCCCTGCCATAATGATAATGGACTAACCCTCTGAACCTATAAGCAACGATCTCAATTTAATGTTTTGCTTTATAAGAGTTACTGTGGGGCTGGAGAGATGGCTCAGTGGTTAAGAGCTGCTTTTTCAGAGGATCTGGGTTCAATTCCCAGAACCCACATGGCAGCTCACAACTGTTTCTAACTCCAGTTCCAGGGATCCAGCATCCTCACACAGACATATATGCAGGCAAAACAACAGTGCACATAAAATAAAAATAAATTATTTTAAAAAAAGAGTTACTGTGGTCATGGTGTCTCTTCCCAGAAATAGAAACACGAACTAAGAAAATGGGAAGCTGTGCAGATGGCACAGTTGGTAAACTGCCTACCATACAAGCATGAGAACTTACACCTGATCCCTACCATTCACATAAAAGCCAGAAGCAGCACGTCTATAACCCTAGAGAAGACAGGCAGAACATTTGAGCTCATTGTTCAGCCAACCTAGTCAAACGGTGAGTCCAGATTCAATGAGAGATGCTGCCTCAGAGAATAACGCAGAGCCAGGTGGATCTCTGTGAGTTCAAGGCCAGCCTGGTTGACACAAAAAGTTCCAGGAGAGCCAGAGTTACACAACAGAGAGAGACTATCTCAAAAAAAAAAAAAAAAGAAGGAAGGAAGGGGGGAAGGAAGAAAAAACCCAAGATGGAGAATCAAAAAGATACCCAAATAGATTTCTGGCCTACACATACACATACAAATAAATAAACATACATAAACATATGGATACACCCACAAGAATATATACATTACATATACACAAAAGCTTCAGTGGGCAACTGTGAATATATGAGTAATAAATGCAAAAATAATCCCCACAGAGAGCTACTGTGAAGAAAAACCAAGTGGAATTTAAGATGAAAAGGTGAGCAGACTAGAGGGAGAGCTGGCTAACCAGACACAGAAGAGGAACTGGCCAACCTGAACAGGAAATGGACCTCAAGCAAGTGAGACACTCAGGACCTGGAAACAACACAAGGAAAAACTTCTGAAGTATTACCAATGCCACAGATAAAGAAATGCCAGAGAAAGAGGCTCAAAAGTATTCACACAAGGACAAAAAAATAAAAAGATGAACCAAAAGAAATCCATGAAAAACTCATACTATCAAAGTACTGATCTTTTTTTAAGTGGTGAGAGAAATTCCATCTAGAGAGAGAAAGCAACTCAGCTGACAACGGACTGCTCATCAGAACCACGGGCTCTCCATGGCATAACTTTTTCAGATGCTGAAAGAATTGTCGTTCTCATTTGCAATATCGTTCTTTTCCTTTTCCTCCAGAATGCCTCCTGGTGGATGTCTGAAAACAAACATAACCAAACGATATACATGGCTATGATTTTTCCTATACATATACACCTATAATACAATTTAATAACAATACATGTCTGAAGAGACTGACACATTCATTTCTTTTGTGCTTGGGAACACTATTAGGTAAATGGGAATTATTTAAACACTGAAGTTCCAGAACAGTCAACACCATGACAGTCAACACAACAGCAGTAGAGGCGATGTTCAAGTGGTTAATCGTCAGGTAATACGGATAGAGCACAGAATGGGATGGCTCACATCTCAGACAGGATGGGCTAAGAGACTTCATGCACTATCCACAGCAGCACATCTAAACTGATTATTTCTGGAAATTTGCATTTAATATTTTCAAACCATGCTGTCTATAATACATCCACCTGAAAGCACAAGAAGTAAAAGTGTAAAGGGGTAGTTATTATTCTGGTGAAATTGGCCTTCAGAAATGTTAGGGAAACAGAGACCTCCTCAGAAAAAGGAAAACTAAGAGAACTTATTTCCAATACACCTACTCCCAAAGAATCACTACAGAATTGTTTAAATGGAGCAGAAATAAGAACTTCTAGAATATCAGAAAATGGGCAGTCAACAGAAAGTGCAAAAATATGACTCAATGCAAGAAACTTTGTCTTCTTGAGGTTTCTAATCTGAGAGAAGCAAAAGCTACAGCACCGTCAGATACGGGCTTCCAATATATACAAGAGGAACATCTGGATGCTTTCAAAATGCAAAACTTACATAGAACATTACAAGTACATTACCAAGGAACTAGCTAAAGGTACATAAAGAGTAAATATTACACTTAAAATATAGTATACTGTGGTGCACTGTACGTGCATATACTACAATGTCTAGAGCTACTCTAAGTATTTGCAACACAGGGAAACGCACTGAAAAACACTATACATGAATCAAAACAGTTGACTCATGAGTGCTAAAGGCTAGTCTGGGTAGCATGGTCTACAAAGTGAAACCGCCTCAAAAAAAGTTTGTTCAAATAACCCAAAAGAAGGCCAGAAAAGGGGTGTAAGGATGAAAATGAGAAATGAAAGTACAATGCTATACTTAGGGTCTAATGTACGGAAAATCAGCTTGAAGATAAATGGCTTCAGATACCTATTTTAAAATGTACTGAGCCAGGCATAATAGTGTATGCCTGTAATCCCAACTCTCGGGATGTGGAGATAGGAGGATAAGGAGTTCTAGGTTATTGCTCTAGTGTCAGACCCTGACTCAAAAAAAGAAAAAGAAAAAGAAAGGAAAGGAGGAAGAAAGGAAGGAAAGAAGGAAGGAAGGAAAGAGTGGGGGGTGACCTAGACAAACTGGACAAAGAAAGAAAGTAATCAGAAACAAAGAGGAGTATTACATAATAATAAAACCAAAAAACCAACATTAGACATTGACTCCTGAATATGTAGGCATCAAACAGTAGAGCTTCAGAATATGTAGAACAAAAAGATTCAAAATATGATAAGAATGAATTTAAAAGGCTGCATATCTCCAAATTTTCTAAAATTAAATCACTTATAGAACTACTAATGCAGTTCTCTTCTGGGTACCGTCAAAGAGAATGGGGAAATGGTAGCTTGGAGCATCCACCTCTACGACATAAGCACTCTGAAAAGGAGCACCAACGTTCCCATGAGAGTAAAATATATGAATCACGAATTTAAAGATGAGGAAATTAGGGCTTAGAGAAAAGAAACGACCCCAGATCACAGTAGTTAAGTACATGGTCCAAGATCCAAATCGGTTCTCTAACACCATTCGAACACTCGCACTGTTAGTCTCTCGGCTTCCAATAGTGCTTAGTGCCCAGCCTGATTACTCTTGCAGTATACTCAATAATTTCCATAAAAATAAATACGGAAGGGCGTTGTGGCACATACCTTTAATCCCAGCACTAGTGGAGGCAAAGGCAGATGGATCTCTATGATTTAGAGGCCAGTCTGGTCTGCAGAGCAAGTTCCGAGGCCAGCCAAGGATACACAGTGAGACCTTGCTTTTAAACAGAAAAATAAATAATGTTCAACCCAAAAAGTATTCAAAAAGCTCTGATTCGGAAGGGACTAGCTATTCAGTGATATCTGCATTTTTCTTCTACGTACTAAGGATTGTTTCTTCAATATAGAGGTACTGGTAACTACGAGGTAATTAACTCTCCATTTTAAAGTTTCTTTTATAAATCATAGTATTTTCTTTGTATAAGACATTATATATGAATATGAGACTTCAGCTTGAAGCAAGGTCTGCACATTTTAAATGCATTGATAAACTATGGCCCCTCTCTAAATAATCCATGTCTACTCTCCAAAATAGATGTCAACAGAAAGTATTGTGCCATACACTCGTGGCTCAGTATAAAGTGGGCCTAATGACTTCGCGTCGGGAAAAATCAGTGACACTCGGAAGGCGTGCTTTTCACACTCAATATGAGTTGCACTTGTCACCTCGGCCAGCTCGCCCACACGGTAAGTTCTGGGACTCCCGACGCGACGGGAAAGGCGGAGCGGCGTCCCTGAGCGCCGAGGCTCGGCTCAGCCCGCCGCCTCCGGCTCTGAAGTCCGCGGCCTGGCGGATGCCCGGCTCGGCGACCACGGGCGGCAGGGGCGACCCGCGGCGCCGGGAAGGATCGGGCCCGCCGTTACCTGCCGCGCCGGTCGGCACCCGGTCCGGGCCCGGTGGCGCTGTAGTAGGCCGCGCGTCTGTGGCTGGCTGAGGCGGCCGCCGCGCTGCGCACCGGGTACAGAGGGATCTGGTCCGCCATGCTCGGGCCAGCCCCGCCAGCTAGAATCAACTCCGCGTCTCCTCCCAGCCGGGTCCCCTCAGTTCCAGCCAGGGCCGCAGCACCCCAGCGCGGCGCCCCGCCCCCGCGTGTCGCCCGCTGATGGCGTCACAGAGCGGCGGAAGAGCGCCCTGGGGCGTGGCCATTACAGGTCCCGCCCCCTGCCGGAGGTGTCTGATGACAGCGGTTTGAAAAGCGAGTCGTTAGGGCATTCTTAAGCTCCGCCCCTGTCCTGTGTCACCCAACTGTTACAGTAGTGCCAGAGGCTCTTTCTCTTACCTCTCCTCTCTCTCTCTCTCTCTCTCTCTCTCTCTCTCTCTCTCTCTCTCTCTCTCTCTCTCTCCCTTCTCTGTCTGTCTCTCTGTGCCCCTTCCTGTCTCTGTCTCTTCCCACTTGTCTCCCTTTCCTCTCTTTCCTTGTCTTTCTTTCTGTGTGTGTGTCTATCTCTTCTGTTTCTCTGTGTGTCTGTGTCTCTCTGCATGTGTCGCCTTCTGTCTCTCCTCCCTCTCTCTCGTTCTTCTGTGTGTGTGTGTCTACTCTGTTTCTCCCTTTTTTTCTGTGTTTCCTTCCTCTTTTTCTGTGTCTCTTTCTGTCTCCATCCTCCCTCTCCATATTTCTCTCTCTCTCTCTCTCTCTCTCTCTCTCTCTCTCTCTCTCACACACACACACACACACATCGGCCCTGCGACTGACCCCCTTTGTCTGAGCGCTCTAGCCCAGTGGTTCTATTGTCTCCAGTTTCTTGGAAGCCTGGCTGTAGAAGTGAAGGTGAATGCAGCCTGCAAGTCAGGTTCTGGCAGAATTCACACACATGGAAACCCTGCCTATGCCATTCCAGACCTGAACTCATTCAGTCATTGAAGGTCCAGTCTTCATTTGCAAAGGTGGATAGTGAAAGCCACTTCTCTTGTCAGCCTAGACCAGCCCAGGACCCTCATCAATACCTGTGAGCTGTCTGCTGCTACACCAGGGCTAATTCCTCTGTGTTCCACTGTCGCCCATACTCCCCCTTTATGCGGCTAGTTATCTTTCATTCCATCTTAAGAATAAGCTGGGCCTACTCTGAGTCACTTTGTTGTTTAGAATAGCCACTTTCAGGTTCTGCCTATCCTTGAGCAGCTCCATTTGACAAACCTTGAACTCAGCTATTCTGAATCTTGTTTATACAGGTAAGCACCCGCCATCTGCCAGCATGCAAGGAGGCACAAACTGATCATTTATTTTATGCCAATAAATAATGACACCTATGAAAATATCAAACCAGAAGGAGTAGGCATGTGCACTTATCAGTCAAACCTTGCACTTGGGACTATAAAAAGAACACCCCAAGACCAAAATGTGGCAGGCATAGCTTAAGGAACCTCTAGGGAATTGCCATAGCAAAGGACTTCTGCCTCTGTCCCTAAAGACTTCCAAGACAGTTTCTCCTGATTATAACACCAAAGTAATTTCATAGTGACACTTTTAATGTCTGTGTCACATGTGACTTCTTGTGTGATCCCCTACAGATGTTCTGCCTCCCACTTAAGACAGTTTTTCTGAACTCTGCAGCCTTTAGCCCTTTCTTTGCCACTGAGAGAGAGAGAAGGTGTATGAATGGGTGTGGTGTGTATGCTCTGAGAGTTAATGTTAGTGAATTAAGAGGATGTGGTTTTTCATTTTGATTGTCAAGTTGAGACTTAAAACCATCCAGAAGTGTGACCCTAGTGAAGACGCTTCGTAATAGAGGGTACGGAACCTGAACCAGTCATTTTATCCAGATCGGTGTCTAGCATAACTGTCAGATAGGCTTCATTCAGCAACTGATGGGAGCAGATGCAAAGACCCACAGCAAATCATTAAGTGAAGCTTGGGAAATCCTGCAGAAGGGATTGAGAAAGGATTAAGGAGCCAGAGTGGTCAAGACATCACAAGAACCCAGCCCACAGAATCAACTAACTAGGACCAATGGGGGCTCACAGAAACTGAACTGACAATCAGGGAGCCTGAATGGGTCTGAGCTAGGTTCTCTGCATATATGTTATGGTTGTGTAGCTTGGGGTTCCTGTGGTGGTACCTCTGACTTTTTTTGCCTCCTTTGGGAACCCTTTTCCTCCTTCTGGGTTACCTCACCTGGCCTTGATATGAGAGGATGTGCCTGGCTAGTTTTATTATAACTTGATATGCCATGTTTGGTTGATGTGGCTGATAGGCCTGCCCTTTTCTGAAGGAAAAGGAGGAAGAATGGATATGGGGGAGAGAGGATGTGGGGGGTGGGACTGGGAGGAGAGGATGGAGGGGAAACTGAGGTCAGGATGTAACATATGAGAGAAAAAATTATATATATACATATATGTATATATACACATATGTGTGTACATATATGTGTGTATATATAAGCACAGGAGTTAATAGAAAGAGGCAGTCAAGCTGATGACCCAGACAAAATAAAATGAAGACAGAAAGCTAAATAAAACCATCTGGAACATAACCCTCTGGATATGACTGATTTTCTAGAGAGGTTTAACTGAGGTGGGAAGACCCACCCAGAATGGGTGACACCTTTCCATGTGCTGGAGTCCCAGACTGAATGGGAAAGAGGACATGAATGGAACACTAGCATTTCTCTCTCTCTCTCTCTCTCTCTCTCTCTCTCTCTCTCTCTCTCTCTCTCTCTCTCTCCTTCTTCACACTGCTGCCACCGTAGCTAGAGACACTCTGACCATGAAACAGAACAAACCCTTAAGCTGCTTTTTTTCCTAGGCTTTTTGTCCCAAGATGAAAAGTAACCAATACAAACAGGAATAAAAGAATCCGATTTCCAAAGGACATTCTGCCAAGTAATTGGATTGCATGGTCAAGGGCAGAGAAGCCAGTGTGACTCATGAATCAAGTGTTGTTTGCTGAACTCTGACATTATAGAGAGACCTAAGCGTGTCGATCTAGGTTTCTGAGATAGCACAGCTCGCACCACTGTTTCATGTGTGCTTCATGCTTCTTTTCTATACTGAAACATGCTGAAATTTTCCCCTCATTTCAAAAATGTATTTTTTACTAGTGTAGTTGAACAGTTAAGTCTCCAGAGAGTTCTGAGTTATGTTTGCTGTTTTGTTCATAATTGTTTGCTTTTACAATTTGTGGTTTACTTTCTGAGCAAGTATGCAGTCATGTCTCCAAGCTAAATATATTAGCTGGGTAGGCTGTATATATCCAAGATGAAGAAGAATGCTGGGGATACTCTTACATCAGTAAATGAGGTGGAACCCGAGAAGATGTGCTCCCCAGTAGTGCATGTAGTGGCAGACCCTTTTGACAAGGAAATGGATAGAGTTCTCCAGTTCCCAGCTTCTTAAAACTATTGGTCCTCAAACGAGGCCCATTGAATGTGGGGGACAGTTGTGTGGCTTGGGCAACCTGTGGTTCCACTGGCAGTGGGACCAGGATTTATCCCTAGTGCTTGAACTGACTTTTTGGAGCCCACTCTCTTTGGAGGGATACCTTGCTCAGCCTAGATATAGAGGGGAGGGCCTTGGTCCTGCCTCAAAGTGATGTGTCAGACATTGCTGACTCTCCATGGGAGGCCTTACCCTCTCTGAGGTGTGGTTGGGGTGGGGGATGGGAGGAAGGTAAAGGGAGTAAGAGGAGGGGAGGAAGTGGGAACTGGGATAGATAGGTAAAATGAGAAAAAATCATTTAAAAAATATGACTCCACATGGTTTCATATAATGTAAAAGTCAGAGAAGTTTGAAGAACAGTAATAGGTTTCTGAGTGTTTGACAACCAAAAATTAGTTCAAAATCAAACAGCCCATCTGAGCTGTTTTGGGCAGTGCTCGCCTGAGCTGCATCATGTGACTTCACTGCAATCTTGTCTCTGAACACGCACCACACACGCTTTGCACTGGGCATAATGTCACAGCAAGCAGTATCAATGAACTCTGTCTAAAGCAGCTCAGCTCAGAGTTGCAGTGTTTTATTATGCAGACAAAGTTTTCTGCTCTTGTAGAAACACAATAGTTTAATTTGAGGAAACAAAGATGTGTGATGTTTTCCTACCATCATTCCACAGCATGTACATTTCAGATTAGTATATCTCTGAGTTGACTAGTGTTAAAACGTTTGATTTGGAAATGACGTGTGCGTGGCTTGGGTTTTACTAAAAAATCATTAACTGAATTTTGACTTGGAATGAAGACAAAATTTCACGATTCTCAAAATAACTCTGAATATACTTCTACCAGTTTGTACTATATATTTATGTGAAGTAGCATTGTTAATGTTGATGGTTATAAAATTAAAATATTGATGAACTCTTGAAAATATTGAAGCCACCTTCAATATTCTGCAGTATCAAATCTTCCAACAGTGTTTAATTCTTCATGGGAAAATAAATAGCACATCCATCTTATTAGTGTATAAGTTTTCTTCCATCTTTAATAAACTGTTGATTTATATGTACATATAAGAATTTTTCTTAAATTATGACTTGCTATCAGTAATTGTCTCACTTGGATGCCTATCTTATATGCTTGTGGTGTAAGGATTCTCTTGCAGTTCTCAGCCTTCCTAATGCTGTAACCCTTTAATACAGCTCCTCATGTTGTGGTGACCCCAACCATAAAATTATTTCACTGTTATTTCATAACTGTAATTTTGCTACTGTTAACTGCTATGAGTCATAATGTAAATATCTGTGTTTTCTGATGGTCTTAGGCAACCCCTGTGAAAAGGTCATTTGATCCCCAACGGGGTCATGACCCATAAGTTGAGAACCACTGCTCTAGAGAAAAGGTGATAGAATGAATATATAGTATAAAGGAAATTTATTGGATCAGATTACACAGTATGACTAGGTAACCCAGCCGTAGGCTATCTGCACACTACAGAGAATCTCACAGTGGCTCAGTCCATGAAGCCCAGTACAACAGCAGTACCAATATGGCACTAAAGACCTAGAAGATTCTCGAAAAGTCACTGGGCTTTAGTCTGCATTGGGATGCAAAGAAGCTAGAAGTCTGGTAGTGAAGATGGCAACAGCAGCAGAAATCAAGTCTCAAGGAATGAAGACAGGCAAACAGCAGCCTTTTCCTCAGACCTTTTCTATCTGGGCTGAGTCAGAGGTATTGTCAGGAAGAGGATCTGTTCCCTCAGTTAATCCTTCCTAAAACTGGGCACGCAGACATTCCCAGAGGCCTGGCTCATTTGATTCCAGATCCAATCAAATGAACTATCAATATCAACCATCACACCTATTTGTCAGAGCAAAGTGGTCCTGCTCTGGAGAAACAGGTGATCTCTAGGTGTGTGGGTAAGAGAGAGAGAGACCAGATATGTAACAAGGTGTAGTATATTGATTCACATGTTTATGGAGGCTGACAAATTTTAGGACATATCAAGTTGCCAGCTGGAAACCCAGAAAGGTCAGTAACATCATCCAAAGGCCCAGAGAGCCATGAAGTAGGTTTCAGGCTGTATCTGAAGCCTTGAAAACCAAGAGCTCCACAGACACAGAAGATCAGTATCCAGCTCCCATACAGTAAATTCCACCTTTCTTGGCCTTTTGACTTTATCTCTGCCATTAGTGCATCGCATGATGTCTGCCCACATTGGAGAAGGCTGTCTGCTTTACTCAGTCCTTTGAGCCAAATATTCGTCTCTTCCAGAAGCAACTTCAGAAATGGAGAAATGATGTTTACCAGATAACTGAGCACCTTGGTCAGAGTAAAGACTCAAAATATCTGAGCAAAACAATCTAAGAGAAGGATTTATTTTGGCTCAAGGTGGCAGAATTTCAGTTCATCACAACAGTGAGGAGTTAGAAGGAAGCAACTCACATCATGGGATGCAGGATGCAGAGAGTGGGGGATGGAGACAGAGGATGGTTGTATTAGCAGGCTTCCTCCTTTCCCATTTCTGTTTCATCAGGGACCCCTGCCTGGAGAATGCTGGCACTCACATTCAAAGCATTAGCTTCTCCTCTCTAGAAATACCCTCAAGGGCACACCTAGAGGTGCGACTTGTTAATCTCCCAGGCTCTTCTTAATCCAACCAAGTAGACAATCAAAATTACTGCCACACTGGTCCTCCCATGGCTTCACTGTACACATAAACTCAGTCCTCAGATTACATTCTGTAAAAATCAATCAAACAACAAACAAAACCCACAGAAATGGGTTTTGCTCTGAAATTTCATTTGCTCTGAAAACAGACAACCATAGAACCACCTTCTGTTCTTAACTCCAGACAGTGCTTTTTGAATGCCCCCAAAATGTTTATTGACTTTTTAAATCAAGCCCTGTCAAGTATACCCCAAGGCCTGCTGGACCATCTCCCATGCCTCCCAAACTCCTGACTTCTACCAGGCTTTCTCTGGATTCCTGTTTTCACTCAGCCTAACTTTCTATCGCCCATTCATGCCTGTTGAACTGCTCCAGCACATGGCTTCCTTTACCCCATTTCCTAAAACAGACTTTGTGAAAGCTCCCAATTTTGATGTGATATTTCTTGCAATGACTACCTCAGTTTGTGTGCGGGATAGTCAAATGTCAACTTGTTACAAACTAAAGTCATTCGAGAGGAGGGAACCTTCAACTGAAAAAGTATCTCCGGGGGGCTGGAGAGATGACTCAGTGGTTAAGAGCACTGCCTGCTCTTCTAAAGGTCCTGAGTTCAATTCCCAGCAACCACATGGTGGCTCACAACCATCAGTAATGAGATCTGGTGCCCTCTTCTGACCTGCAAGCATATATGCAGGCAGAACACTATATACATAAATAAATAAATCTTTAAAAAAAATAAAATAAAAAAGTATCTCCATAAGGTAAGCCTACAGGTCATTTTCTTAATTAGAGATTGATGGAGGAAGGCCCAACCCGTTATGGTTAGTGCCATCCCTGGACTGGTAGTACTGGGTTCTAAAAGAAAGCAGGCTGAGCAAGCCATAGGGAGCAAGACAGTAAGCAACACTCCTTTATGGCCTCTACATTTCCTGCCTCCAAGAGGTCCCAGCTCTGCTTTAGTTCCTGACTGAATTTTCTTCAGTGATGGACTATGATGTGGAAATGTAAGCCAAATAAATACAAGTCAACTTACTTTTGATCATGGTATTTTACCATAGTAATCGTAACCCTAACAAAGACATGTAGTGTTTTGAAACTCTCAATTACAGGCATAGGATTGTCGGAGGCACAGTTTGCTAGTAGCTTGTTTAACTTTAGGTTATCAGTATGTGTCTGCCCACACCTAGCCCCTAGCTTGCTGAAAAGTCCTGGCCAACTATCAGGAACCAAGTTTATTAATTTTGTTGGATGATTAATGTATTCATCTTGGGGTTTTGTTGCTGCTATAAGCAAACAATTGCTTTATTTTAAAAAAGGAGGGGGTTCTTGTCTAAACCTAGCCATCCCCAAAGCTCCCACTCCTAAACAGAATGGGCAAGCCATGCTTCTGCCCTCTTGATTCAGAATGAGAATTAAATGTCAACACATTTTGAATTTTCAGCCTGTGGTAGTTGAATGGATTGAATGGGTGGTTTGATTGATTTTCTTGTCTTATTATCCCAGCAAAAGTCTCTCTCTCTCTCTCTCTCTCTCTCTCTCTCTCTCTCTCTCTCATTCTTTCCCAAGTTCTGGGATTAAAAGCGTGCACCACTACTCCCAGCTTCAGGTTTGGGATGTTAAAGCTACAAAGTAAGTAAGAGGCTATCCCCAAAACAATCGTTGACTGTTAAGGATACTTTGGCTTTGCTCCCCAATCCAGAAGGTCCAATGTCAGCAAGATGGCTCATGCTGTACGGGTTTTGCTGACTCACATGGTGAAAGGAAAGAACATACTTCCTCAAGCTGTCCTGTCATCTGCACATGGACACTATGGCATGTGATCATACAAACATACACATACATACATACATACTGTGGTGGGTTTTCTTGGTTGTCAAAACTTGATTACATCTGGAATTAACTAAAACCCCAAAATGTATGGTACACCTGGAAGGGATTTTTGGGAAGGTCCACTTCTAATCCAGAGCATTAAAGTAGGAAAAAATACCTTTAATCCAGATCTTTTAATCTGGGAAAAGACACCCCTACAGCAGGCTTTCTCAAACCGTCAGTCCCCAAATCATGACACGGAGACTTACTATGCTCAGCCTTATCATGTTTGTCCCATGAGCCCTTATAACTTATTTTAACCTGTTTCTTTTTATCCACATTTTGCCTTGGTTTTTTTTTTTAACCTTTCTTTCATTCTTTATGTACAACTTTTCTGCTTTCTCTGTGTCTGTGTGACTGGCGTTTCCCTTTGTCTCCCTTTCTCTCTGGTTCTCTCCAGAGTCCAGATTCATCCTCCTACTTATTCTCTCTGTCCACCAGCTCCACCCATCCCTCCACTGCCTAACTATTGGCCATTTAAGCTCTTTATTAGACCAATCAGGTGCCTTAGGCAAGCAAGGTGAAACAAATGTAACACATCTTTACATAGTTAAACAAATAGAGCATAAAGAAATGCAACACATTGTTACATAGTTAAACAAATATACTATTCTGCAATACACCGTTTGAGTCTGGGCCACACCTTCTGCTGGAAGCTTATATAAAGACATGGAAGAAGGAAGCATTTGCTCTTTGCCTGTTTTCTAGCACCTTGCTAGCAAGTCCATTTCTTCACTGGCATTAGTGCCTACTTCTTCTGGATTTCAGAGTATACTGAAGACCAGTTGAGACATCCAGACTTGTGGACTAAGCAACTCATGTATTTCTGTATTGCATTTTTCATTCATAGCCAGCCATTGTTGGATTAGCCAGACAACATCCTGTAAATATATATATATGTGTGTGTGTGATTTATTAAAATATGTAGAGAGGGGGAGATTTATTCTTTAAGTTCTGTTACTCTAGAAGAGCCTGACTAATATGCAACCATACATATATATTTATATACATATACATACATAAGTGCTGTCTTAAGGTTGTAGTAAGAGGAGCTGCGGCCCCGTCTCGCTGCCCGGCTCCCAGCCGAATGGCTCCTGGCCACCTGGCTATCTTAAGCCCCAAAATAACCACATGGAAATTGTATTAATTAAATTACTGCCTGGTCCGTTATATCCAGCCTCTTCTTGGCCAACTCTCACTCTTGATTTAACCCATTTCTAATAATCTGTATGTCACCACGAGGTTGTGGCTTACTGGGAAAGATTCCTAACCAGCATCCTCTCAGGCAGGGGAAACATGGAATCTGCCACACTACCTTCTTCCCAGCATTCTGTTCTGTCTACTCCGCCCACCTAAGGGCTGCCCTATCAAAAGGCCAAGGCAGTCTCTTTACTCAACCAATGAAAGCAACACACAAACAGAAGAACCTCCTACACCATAGGGTTTTTATTGCTGTGAAGAGATACCATGACCTTGGCAACACTTACAAAGAAAACATTTAATTGGGGCATCTCACTTGCACTTTCAGAGGTTCAGTCCATTATCATCATGATGGAGAGCATGGCGAAATGCAGGTAGGCATGATGCTGGAGTAGTAGCTGAGAGCCCTACACCTTGCTGGCAAATGGAAGTCAGATGAGACACTGGGTGGCTCCTTGAGCATAGGAAACCTCATGGCCCACCCCCACAGTGACACACTTCCTCCATCACAGCCGCACCTGTGAATAGTGCCGCTCCCTATGAAATTATGGGGCTAATTACATTCACGCTATCGCACATATATACTTAAATGTAAATTTTAATTTAAAAAGTGTCCAGACCCCTGTAAAGGAAGTGTCTAAGTCAAAGTGAGTCTTGTCTGTCCTACTTTATCAACAGTCTAGGTCTAAGATCGAGCAGATCCTAAAGTCACCGATGTTGTCGAGCAAACAGTTCAGGCTCCCTCTCCCCAAGCCTTTGCTGTGTCACTTTGCTGCACCCATGGACAAGCACTCTGACCATTGCCTTGTTTACAAAGAGTTCTTTATGCCATATGGGGAAACACACATAAGTAGGTGGCTGTAGCACTGTAGGTTTGCGGGTGTTGCTGAAGGCCAGCAATGACATAAAATCCTTCTGTGAGAAGGTCCCCAAGACTGGACCCTATTGTTCATTTTACCTGAAAGGAGACATGGCTAGAACCTTCTGTACTGGACACTTGGTGATCAGGATTCAGAAAAAAATATACTGGAAACTGCTGATAAGGAGATAAAGACACCTGGCAGTAGGGCCTCCCTGTGTGTGAGAAGAAGTATGTGTGACCCACACAAAGACTCATGGGAGGCAGACTGTGATATTTGGGTAAGTCAGATGACTCAGCTGCTGGCATGCCTCTCACCCAGTCAGCCCTGCCCTTCCTTGCCTGATGGGGGGAGGGGTTAGGTGAACAAACTAGCACTTTGTATAGATCAAGCTAGTGGGTGGCTCAGCATCAGGATTTCTACTCAGTGGGGCTATTTGGCAACGGTCACTGCTGAGGACACACAATAAAGCAGCCACGGGACCACTCTGTGCCTTTAGTGTGATACTTCCCAAGGCATGTGGCTTGGTGGCAGCGTGGCCATGCTGGAACGCTGCCATCACAGAAGGAGCAGTGCTTTGCTCTCACTGCACGGAAATGTCCTGTCTGTCAGTTTGAGCTGCTAGAGAGAACCACAGAGTAGCTCATTTCTAAGCAACAATATGAATTTCCCATGGTTCTAGAGGCTTAACAGGCCAAATCAGGGTGCCAGCGTTTGATAAGTCTGGTGAGTAACTTCTTGTAGCATGGCAGGAGAAGCAAAAAGAGCCAAAGAATGAACAGTAGCTATCCTGGCTCGAATGTTGAACATATCTACAGGATCGTGTTTGGACATTTGGTTCCCAGTTGATGGTACTTTGTGGGGTGTAGGAGAAAATACAGACATGATTTGGCAGCCAGCCTACTCGGCATACTGACTTCTAAATAAGAAGCACAGAGTTGCAGAAGCCAGAACAGTGAATTCTGAAGTAGTGTGAGTAGACAGTGGATGGCTCCCCAGTCTCCCCAGTGCTGCTTCTACTTAGAGCCCAAGGTGGTGTGAGCACTCACTGTCCAAACCGAGGTAATGTGCTGACCAATCACAGCTCTGTAATGGTTGCTCATGCGCAATAAAGCAAAATCTGATCCACATCTCCCGAGTGGTTCTTCTCTGAGCGCTTTACCAAACCTTGGACTTTGCTATCTTGTCTTGTTGAGGGGGGGGAGTACGGATGGGAAGGGGTCTGGAATGCCCGGGTAACAACGGCAGGGGTAGGCTGTGGGAGTTTTGTGGAGTATACTGGTTTGTTGCTCAACTTTCCTCACCACTGGTGTGGTCAGTGGGTTCCATCACTTTGGATGGTAGCTCTGGCAAAATATATTGGAAAGAACATGTGTCAGAAAAGGCATCTCACCTCACAGCAACTGGACAGGGTTGGGTAGACAGAGACAAAGATGGAGACCCAGTGATTCACTTTCTCAAGCTTCTACCTCCATGCCCCAGATAAACGATGACAGCTGAGTGAAGATGAATACTCCTGTTTGACCAGATTCTCCATGCTGTCAGCCATCCCTAAGCTGAGTATTTGGCCTTTGGCTTAAGACAGTTGAGTATCACCCAGAAGGCTTCTTACTATTGCATGTTTTACTCTAGTTACTGGGAGCAAATGACTGGTCCAAGCCCCTCTTCCCTCCCATAGTTCCCTAAGCTTTCAGAGATAAATTGGGGGTGGGACTTTTTGCCATATTGGTCAGAAGTGCTGGGACTTGTGTATCTAGTGCCTATCACATCTCCCCTACTTGGCTCAGAGTTGGTGGGGTCTGACTTTGAGCAAGTAGCGCAGGAATACATAATCCTAAGTGTCCATAATACTGTGTGGGTGATTGCTTTCCGAATTTATAGCTCCTGCCTCCTACTTTATAGCCATTATCCAGTGAAAAGTAAACACCCACTCATCTGCCTCGCGCCGATATCTTCGCACACCTCCACAGGTAGAGATGGGGGTCTCAAAGACATTTTCAGTGTGGCATTTCTCACCCCTCTCAGTCAATTTGACCTCAATAGTTGGTTCTACTAATCTTTAAAACCGAGGTGCACTCTCCATCAGATGCCTCCTAATTCATAATTTATAGGTGTCTCCTTCACACCTGCCTCTTCCCCACTCCAAATTCTCTGGCCATGCAGGAGAGGAGGGGCTGCAATCACTCATGATAACTTTATTAGCTATAATTTACATTTATTTTCTGAAAGGACAGAGTGATGATTCTGGGAGCTACATATTAAATCCAAGGGCTTATACTTGACCCTGCCCTGATCCATTCTACGCACAGCAGTGTCCTTTCTTGCCTGGAAGGACGGCTACAATTTGTCACTACGCAAATTATACTGTACTTGATGTTGACATTCTTTTATCAGGTAAATTACCTGGACCTATTATGCCAAAGGCAATTTCCATGAAAATTTCATATTGTGAAAACCTTAGTTTAAGTTAAAGAGTGGAAGGAGTGAACAGAGAGGCCTGGGTCCTGGCTATCTATTTCTAGGGATAGTTCCTAAATAAATCAGCTTTTTGTGGCTTCCAGTTTGCCATAAACTGGAAACTCCAGCCACAAGTCCTTGTTTGGAGATGGGACTGTGTAATCCTGTCCATCTCTGCATCTTACTGGGTCACTAGGGCAAGCTACAGTTGAGTGATCCCTCTCCCACTCCCACTGGAAAGCAGGAAGTGATGTCAAAACATTCATTTGAGCAATGTTTAAAACTTAATCGCAAACGCTTAAGAAATCGTGTTATTGCCATGATAATTTCATCCCTATGGGCCATCCATCTCCTCTGATAAGGGCCATACGATTTGAGGAAAGATGAGAAAAGGTCTGGGTTATTGTTCTGTTTTGTAAATTCTTCCTTGCCCAGGAATAACATGTGTTTACTGTGGAACTTTTTTAAAACTTTAAACTTTTCGAAAAAATATTTTGTTTTTAATTTTTAGTTATGTGGCTGTTTGTGTGGGTATATGTGCCTGTGAGTCCAGGAACCCATGGAGGCCTGAAGCTACCCCTAGAGGTAGAGTAACAGGAAGTTGCTGGGAACTGAACTCAGGTCTCCTGCAAGAGCAGTACAGCTTCTAACTGTTGAGCCATCTCTTCAACCCACTGTGGAACTTTTTACATTTTAAGAAAGTAAAACGAAGAATTGAAAGCAAACTTTTCAAGCTTCCTTGATTTCCAGAGAGAAGCATGCTAAGAAGTTTGCAGCCTCCTTCTCACCTGCCCCTGTGCACAGACAAACATTTACACCTGCCCCTGTGCATAGACAAACATTTACGCTTGCCCCTGTTCACAGACAAACATTTACACCTGCCCCTGTGCACAGGCAAACATTTACACCTGTCCCTGTGCACAGACAAACTGCCTCTGTGCACAGACACACATGTACACCTGCCCCTGTGCACAGACACACATTTACACCTGCCCCTGTGCACAGACACACATTTACACCTGCCCCGTGCACAGACACACATTTACACTTGTTCCTGTGCACAGACACACATTTACAAGAAAGGCACTGGAAAATTAATTTTCTTTTAAAGGGCCTGAAATTTCTTAGTGAAAAAATGTATTCCCCCAGGAAATGTTGATTCACAACTTTTATTCTATACATGTGCGACTATTACTGAGGGACGAGTTATCAAAACCCAAAGGTGAACTCTGGTCAAGGCAACATTTCGGAAGGTGGGGAGATGGCTAGCTGGTAAACTGCTTCCCGTACTAGCATGGGAAGTTTAGATCCCCAGTACCTGTGTGCACATCTGTAATCCCAGCACCAGAGAAGCAAAGACAGGGGTCTCTCTGGGGCTTGCTGGCAAGCCAGTCTAGTGAAATCAGTAAACTCCAGGTACAGAGAGAAAGCCTATCTCAAAACGATAAAGTGGCAGCCAGGCATGGTGGTGCAGGCCTTTAGTCCTAGCACTGGGGAAACAGAGGCAGGCGCACCTCTCTGTGAGTACAAGGCCAGCCTGGACTATGTAAATAATGAGTTCCAGGGCAGCTGGGGCTATGTAGAAAGATCCTATCTCCAAAGGGGGAAAAGTGGAGAGCAATGGAAGAAGCTATCTGATTTTTGACCTCCATACGCTCTAACATAAGAAACACACACACACGCACACACCCACACACACATGCGAGGGGGGGGCAGACAGACAGACAGGACAGAGAGACAGAGATGTTTGAGCCTGTCTTGTGTCAGCTGCACTCTGGACATTATGAAATTGTTTTTAATAATTTTTCTAAACTGTTCAGCAACTTATCATCACTTACTTTTCACAGGAGACAGGGAGTTTGATCAGGTCAGTAGAAAACATGGTGGTTTGCTTTTTGTTTTCATTTTGTTTTGTTATTTTCCAGACAGGGTCCTAGCTAGGAACTCTCTCGGTAACCCAAGCTGGCTTAGAATGCATGGCAGTCCTCCAGTCTCAGCCTTCTGAATGCTGGGATTCTAGGCATGAGTGGAGACTGAAATTTGAAACGGTATTTACAGTATATTTTTGTAGTTATCATAAAGCTTCACCCTAAGATTTCCACTGGAAGGCATAGCATTAGTTTAACACGTGACTATTCGGTAACGAATGAGCAGCAGTGTGCAAGCAGCTTAAAGCTTGCATTGTCTGCCTTTGCTTACACAGCTGCCATAGTTGGTCTGAGGAAGACCCAGATGCAAAGCAGTGGGGTGGTCTGGCCTTGTACAAGATGACATGGGAAGTGACATATCTCCTGTTCTAGGCAGCAGCATAGGCACAGGTGTTTTCTTGACATACGGGATGGGAAGATGATCCACCAGCACAGAAAAGACCACCTAGCTGCCTAGACCTTTCCCAAGCCAATGTGATCTAGAATATGTCCATCCAGCTATTTTCTTTGCCTGTTTATTGCCACAAGGATTAGGATTCAACACTCTTCAAACTTTTCAGCCAGATGCTGTGTTGTTTGAGGCTGCTCATTTGTTTCCAGCTGCCCAGACTCAAAATAACCACACAGAAACTGTATTAATTAAATCACTGCTTGGCCTATTAGCCTATGCCTATTTCTAGCTAGCTATTACATCTTAAATTAACCCATTTCTATTATTTTATATTTTACCATGAGGGTTGTGGCCTACTGGCAAGGTTTCAGCTACCAACTAGCATCTTTCTCCTCAGATGGCTACATGGAATCTCACTGACTCTGCCTTCTTTTTCCCAACATTCAGTTTAATTTTCCCACCTTGCTCTACTCTGCCCTATCACAGGCCATCTGTGGAAAGTCCTTCTGTATATGTGTTGCTTTTATTGGTTAATGAATAAAGAAGCTGCTTTGGCCTGTGATGGGACAGAGTACAGTGAGGCAGTGGGGCAGGGGACTAAACTGAGTGCTGGGAGAAAGTAAGTGGAGTCAGTCAGTGAGATGCCTTGCAGCCACGCCGGAGACAGATGCCAGATGCTGGATGGAACTTTACCTGGTAAGTCACAGCCATGTGGCGATACACAGATTAATGGAAATGGGTTAGTTTAGGATATAAGAGCTAGCTAGAAATATGCTTAAGCTATTGGCCAAACAGTATTGAAATTAATACAGATTTCTGTGTGATTATTTCAGTTCTGCGCAGCCAGGAACAAACAAGCAGCTTCTGCCAATAATGCTGGACATGTGTTTTTAATTTTTTCCAAATAAGATAAGTATGTTACTATATAGTAAGTGTCTACTTGGAGTCAGTTGGTTTAGAGACAGAACTGAAGCATAAGTGCTGTGGAAACTGCTTGCTCTGAGCTCAACTCTTTGCAACGGCATATCTTTCATGTGGTGTTGAATTGGTTTTCTGTAAATCTGCCTTTGTGGGACATGTCTGATCTCACTTCTATGGTGAGAAAAGAGCACCGACCAAATAATTAGTGGCATTATGTCACTGGCTGATACCTAGGAGGAATTCAGTAGACCTTAAAAGGTGATGTGACAAACAGCGGCCTCTAAGCATTTCCAATAGTAAGAAAACAGGCCATTGCTATGAATTTTGCCAAGAGTGGTTAAAACGTCTTAGACTTTTAGTGTATATGCTCAAAAGGCCAGATGATTTCTGAGATAAAAATCAATTCAGTAAGTTCCATTAGACACCCTTTAGTAGTTACACATGCTATGGGGGAAACCAGGACATTGAAGTATTTGTGTGTGTGTGCATGCGTGTTTGTGTGTGTGTGTGCATGTATGTATGTGACTCAGAGGCCAACTTTCAGTACTCAGCTCTCTCCTACTGTGTGGGTTCTGAGGACTGAATCTATGCTGTCAGGCTTGGTAACAAGCGCCTTTGCCCACCCAACCATCTCACCCATCTTTAAAATAATTTCATATTAATTTTTATAAAAAGAATATATGTGATATTAGTGGTTCTCCTTGTATTAGAATTCAAAATGTTTGTGTTGGTTAGAAACTCCAGCTCACTCTTGTATAGTCTGAGAAGCCCAATCTCTCTCTCTTCAAACCCTGCCCTCTCTCAGAGAATCTCCAACAAAGAAAAGACACCAAAAAGCCCAGTTCTGTATTCTTGGCAGCTGTGGCAGCTCCTCCCCTGAAGTTGCCAGCAGCCCAGATCCCTGCCTAAATCATTCAGTTTTTGACCAAACTTGGGCACAAACCCAGCTTGTGGCAGACACGTCACCAATCTCTGGGACTGGAGAACTCATCTGGGATTTGCTTTGCTCAAATAAACCTGTTCTTTTACTTTTTCAATTCAGCTTGGTCTGTCTTACTGTGTTGGCAGAGAAACCTACTATCAGGCTACAGAAAACCTACTAGTTTGTACCAACTTTGAAAAAACTAAAAAACATAGTATGCCAATTTCAGACATTTTGTAATAGGAAATGAAATGCTTTCTTATACCAGATATTGTCTGCTTCTACAGTAACTGTTAAAAAAAAAATCCCAAAGCCAGAACACACTCTGGAATTCTGCATATCTGTTGAACATCATTAAAACCTCACTTTCTGCCTTTAGTTGGCTTATTAGAAATGTTCTCAACAGTACATTCAGAACCTGTTTTTTGTTTATATATTGGATTTGGGTGGAAATAAAGCTGAAGGCAGCTGGAAGCAGTGAGGGTATGGGACAGCCAAGCTGTGACTGAGATGAGCTTGTGTGGGGCTCTAGATCTTCTGGCGTCCAGACGTCAGGGTGGATGATTAAGCTTCCAGCTTGTTTAGTGCCTTGTTTTCCCGTAGACCTTCAGTGGCATCTCTAGATCATATGGTCTTTCTAGAGAGAATTATGAGCATTTTATTCCCAATTTCAGGTTCTTCTCATGACCCTCTGGGCTAAGGAAACTGCCCAGAATTAATATCTTTTTTGTTTTTGATTTTTGGGGGTTTCTTGTTTGTTTTTGTTTTTGAGACAGGGTTTCTCTGTAGCTTTGGAGCCTGTTCTGGAACTAGCTCTTGTAGACCAGGCTGGCCTCGAACTCACATAGATCCACCTGCCTCTGCCTCCCGAGTGCTGGGATTAAAGGTGCACCACCACTGCCTGGCTATAAATCCTATCTTAACTAGATAGCTGCTACAGACTGTGGCAGACTGACCTCTCTCCTGCCCTTCATTTTTGTTTGGGATCCCACAGTCCTAGGGAGCACACACAGGCAGCTCACCTGGCAAACCAGGCTCTCATATGACTAGACACACAGTCTGCCAGCAAGTCCTTCTACCTTCCGTTCTTTGTACTTAAATTGTTTCGAGTGTGAATGTTTGTGTGTGTGTGTAGGTACACATGTGTGCATTTGGAGGTCAATTTCAGGTATCATTCCCCAGACGCCAAACACCTTAGTTTTTGGAATAGTGTCTCTAACTGGCATGGAACTCTGAGTATGTGAGTCTGAATGGCCAGTGAGCCTCATGAACCTGTCTGTCCCCACCTCCCCAGTGCTAGGGTTACAAGAGCAAGATACTACTCCTCCATATTTTACATGGATGCTGGGGATCAAACCCAGGTCCTCATGTTTGCAAACACATTACCTAGACTTTACTACTCCCTTTCTGATGAACACTTCTAACAATAGAACTACAAGGGCCCCCAGAATGTGTGAAAGCTGATTTTCAGATGTTTTCTAAAGAGGGCTGCCATTAAGGTCAAGTTTGGGGAACTAGCATGGCATTTGAGATAATGCTGTGGAATATGGAGCCCAGCTTTGTTCTTCTAGTGGGTTTGAAGCCTCTCTTAACTCACAGCAACCATGTTCTTTCTCTTTTTTAATATCATATTTGCTTATTTGCCGCATGTATGCATGGGTGCACCTATATGGGTATATGTTTGGGGTGAGCACATGCCATGGCATGTATGTAGAGGTCACAGTTTTCCCCATCTACCATGTGGAACTCAGGAATCCAACTCAGATGTTAGGCTTGGTGGCAAGTGTCTTTATCCACTGAGTTGTCTCACCGGCCTGTGTATTCACCCCCCATCTCTCTTTTAATTTTCTATGTGTTTGTTGTTTGCATGCCTGCAAGCTTGGGAACTGAAGAAGCCAGAAGAAGGTGTCAGATTCCCCTAAGCCTGAAGTTACAGATAGTTGTGAGCTGTCATGTGGGTGCTGGGACTCAAACCCAAGTTATCTGGAAGAGCAACCAGTGTTCTTAACCACCGAGACATCTCTCCAGCCCTATAACCATTTCTTGTCCCAAAAGTGGGGCCGATCACAGCAGAGACTTCGAAAGATTTACGTGAGAGTCAAATAAGGGCACATACACAGCATTTAGCCCACTGCTGACTCATTAGCACGCGCACAATGAGCACAAGTGGTTATTAGAACACACTGACTCATCTGTGTGGCTGTCTCCTCTCCTTAGTTCTTCAGTCGAGAGAGCTGAGATGCTAAGAATCATGTCACACATCAAGCCTGCCTTACAGGAAACAATAGATGGCAAGACAGGGTGTCAAACTGACATAACAGTCAGCGGACTGCATTGATGTTCGCCCAGAACCTTAGAATTATAGTAAATCCACTGTGATTAGAGTGTGCACCCAGCCTCTCCTCCTCCTTCTTTATCGAAAGTTGCTAATACACTCTGAATATTTCATCACTTTGAGCTGCTCGCTAATGCTCAAGTCTTCTAGAGGGGGAAGGAGAGCTCTCTCCTCACAACAGCCACAAAAAACTCAAAATAAAAAATCCTCATTAAAGAATATTAATACTCATGAATTAAGAAAAACAAAAGGAGAAATTGTCTGGAATAAATTCAGATCACCTTTGATTCTGTCCACTGAAACGTATAAATGACTGCTCCACTAGACAGAGGTGGTGTGGACCAGAATAGGGGTTCCGGCTCCCAGCCTGGGCTTTCTCCCCCGGCTCTTTACTTCAGGCCAGCCTCACCTGGCCTCAGCCTGCAGCTGGATAACTGAGTGATGCAGACGGGCATGGAAGTTATCCTTCAGTGCAACACAAAAGCGTGAAACCTCATGCTAGCAGCTCTTCCTCCCTGAGAGAAAAGAGGATGCCGCCCACAGACCAGACACCTGGAGAGCTGGATTTCAAACGAGATGCACAATGAAAAGGCACAGCCACTGTGTCTTAGTTTGAGTGACTATTGCTGGGATAAAATGCCATGACCAACACCAGCTGGTGAGGAAAGGGTTTATTTCATCTCGAGTTCATCGTCTAGGGAAGTCAAGGCAGGAACTCAAGTAGGGCAGGAGCCTGGAGGCAGGAACTGAGCCGAGGCCATGGAGGAGTGCTGGTTACTGACATGCTCCTTATGGCTTGCTCCCTTATAGCACCCAGAACTACCTGCCTAGGTGCATCCACCCTCAGTGAGCTGGGCCCTCCTATATCAATCGTTAATCAAGAAAATGCTCCACAGACTTGCTAATAGGCCAATATGGCAGGGGCAGTCTCCCAGTTGAGGTTACTTCTTCCTAAATGACTGTAGCCTGTGCTAAGTTGACATAAGAGTAGCCAGCACAAGTTGTATGTGAATGTATGCCTGCTGATACTGACACAAGCACCGTTGGACTAATGCAGCAACTTTTGATCGTACCAAACATTTAGACTTCTATACTTTATTTTCAATGAATAGGAACACTATACAAATACAGAGATACCATTTTGACGTTTTAATTCCTTCCTTCTTTCCTTCTTTCCTTCCTTCATTCCTTCCTTCCTTCCTATTTTCCCTAGCTGTGAGCCAGAGATAGTCACCAGGACCATGGGTGGCCAGAGTCCTTGAGAAGCAGTTCACTGTGAACACTAACTTTAGCTGTCAACTTTAATTGAATTAAAGCAACCCTTTGGGTTGTCTGTGAAGGCATTTATAGAGATTATTAACTAAACCATGAAGACCTGTACTGAATATGGTTGACACCATCCAATGAGGTAGTAGTACAGACTACATAGAAAAAGGAAATATAAGAAGCCAACCGAACACTAGTTTCTCCCACTCTCTGCTTTCTAGACAATCCACCCAGATGTGTGCAGGCAGCCTCACACTTCGGGGACCACAGGCGAGAGTGACTCCTGCCTTCATTGCCTTCCCCACGTTGGTGCACTGCCCGTCAAGCTGGGAACCAGGTTGAGCCTTCCTGCTCAGGTACTTCTCAGTGGATATTTGGTGACGGCAACAAATAAAGGAATCACTGCAGCTCGAGAAGTGTGGAACGCCACAGACACAGAAGCCAGTTTTAGAAGCAGCTCACGACAAAGGTCAGCAGCGTGAGAGCACTGTTCTTAGTCTTCAAGGGGTCTGCTCCTGTGGGTGTGCACCTCAACAAAGGCTGCCAGAGAAATGTCAGCAACCCTGAGATTTGGGGTGATTTTTCCTGTTTTACATTGAATCCCTTGCCATATGCCCTCTAATGAACATAAATAAACCAGTGGTCAGCAAAGAAGAGATTGTAAATAAAATTTTATCAGAGAATTTTTTATTTTATTTATTATTTTTTAAAATTATTTGTTTTTATTTTATGTGCATTGGGGTTTTGCCATGGGTGTTGGGCCCCTTAAACTGGAATTACAAACAGTTGTGAGCTGCCATGTGGGTTCTGGGAATTGAACCCATGTCCTCTGGAAGAGCAGCCGGTGCTCTTAACCACTGAGCCACCTCTCCAGCACCTTCCCCCTTTTTTCATTTAAATCTCCTAGTTAGAAATTAAGTTCAGACACCCTGTGAAGAAACACATGCAATATAAACAGTCCTAAAATTAAACAGTTTTTGTCCTCTTTTAGATCTTGGTCCTCAGTGACAGAGAGGCTCCGCAGGGGGTGTAGACAGGCTGTATTTTGTACATTTTCCCTCGAAGGAACAGTATTCAGCCATGAAAAGGAATGGAATACCTACACTCCACAGCACAAATGAACCTTGTGCCCCGTGAAATAACCAGTCCCCGGGGAAAGGTCACATACTGGGTGGTTTGATTAATGAGGCTTCTCTACAATGAAAAAAGCCACAGAGAAAGCAGATTAGCATCTGCTTAGGGCTGAAGGTTTGGTAGAGTTCTGTTGATTTATCTGTAGTGTTTTGAGCAGATTTCTTTGCATAGCTTTATAGCAATTGTTCCTCTTATTACATTATATATGCATAACTATGGCAGTCTGTCGTTGTTTTAGCAGTTCAGCTGACGTAACAGCATCTTAACCCATAGTCTCACATCCCTTTAACATCTGCCACTTCTATACTGTCTTAAATATTCTTCTCTGCATAGTTACAGCCACATCAGACAATGTTATAATTTACTTCAATTATCAAATATAATTGAGTCAATTCAAGAGGAGGTGGAAAGCCCGCTATATTCAGTCAGATTTTGTTTACTCTATTATTTCTTCTGCTCTGGTCCTTTCTTTGCTCGCTCATGTATTTATTTATATATTTATTATTGTTATTATTATTATTATAGAACTCCATGTACTCACTTTTTCCCCCAGGAAGCCTGCTTGCAATGGTCTCTTAGCTTGCTACCCTCAAGACTGTTGGTTTTGCCACATTTCCCAAAGGATGTTTTTGCTGACGATGGGATCTAGAGCTGTAGGCTCTTTTCTTGGCTCCTGAAAATACTGTGCCGCTTTCTTTCGGCCTCCAGGGCTTGGGTTGGAAAATCTGCTGTGATTCAAGTTGATGTGCACGGTAAAGAATGCAGAACTTTTCCCTCACTGCTTGAAAGGTGTTTTTTAGGGCTGGGGGAGATGGTTTGGTAAGAGGTCTTGCTGTGAAAATCATGTTAGCTGGGCGTGGCCATGCCTGCTGGTCCCACAGAGTGGTGGGCATAGAGAGGATCTCAGGCATCCACGGGTTAGCAGGCATGGCTGTGCCCACTGGTCCCACAGAGTGGTGGGCACAGAGACAGGATCTCTAGCATCCACGAGTTAGCTGGGCGTGGCCGTGCCTGCTGGTCCCACAGAGTGGTGGGCATAGAGACAGGATCTCCGACATCCACGTGTTAGCTGGGCGTGGCTGTGCCTGCTGGTCCCACAGAGTGGTGGGCATAGAGACAAGAAGACTGCTGGGCCTTTCTGGCCTTACCCTCAGGGAGTTCCATGCTCAGTAAGACATCCTGTCTTAAGGTGAAGAGCCACAGAGGGGAATCCAGACATCTCCTCTGGCATCTGTTCAGCACTGTTCTCTCTGTTCTTCTGGAACTCTCTCTTTTTAATGTAACTTTCTTCTTAATCACTTGAGAATTTCATACATTCACAGTGTGTTTTGATGATAGTCACCCCCCCCCCGCTTTGCCCGCAACCCTCCCCAGACCTATACTCACCCCGCCTCCTCCCAACTTCATGCCCTCTTTTATGTATATAACCCATCAGTCCAATTTGTGCTGCCTACATATCCCATGGGATGGGGCCATCTACTGGAACATGGTCAACCTACCAGGGACCACAGAACGGATTCTCCCTCCCCTAGAAACCAGAATCTGTCACTAGCTCCTCTGTTCATGCCCCCCCCTCCATGCTCTAATGCGACTGCCTAGGACTTGGGTAGATCTTGTGCACACAAGCCACCACAACTGTTTCCCTTACTCATTATTCCCCATTAGTCCCTTTGTCCCTGTGCTGGCTAGTTTTATGTCAACTTGACACGAACTAAAGTCATTTTGGAAAAAGAAACCTCAATTAAGAAATTGTCCCCACCAGACTGGCTTCTGGACAAGTTTGTAGAGCATTTTATTGATTGACGGTTAATGGGGGAGGGCCCAGCTCACTGTGGGTGATGCCACCCCTGGGCAAGTTATTCTGGGTGCTAGAAGAAAACAGGATGAGCAAGCCCTGAGAAGCAAGCCTGTAAGCAGCACCCCTCCATGGTCTCGGCTTTAGTTTCTGCTTCCAGATTCCTGTCTTGCTTGAATCTGTGTCCTTCCATCCCTCAGCAATGGACTTTCATCTAGAAGTTATAAGATGCAATAAACCGTTTCTCTCCAAGTTGGTTTTAGTCATGGTGTTTTATCACAGCAAATGAAACCCTAACTAAGACAGTCTCTCTTGGAAATTTTAATTATACTTTCATGTCCTATATACCTACATGATTTTATTATCTATGTAAAACCTAGAAACGGCAAAAGGGAGAAGACCCATGGTATCTGTCTTTTTGAGACTGCTTAATTTGCTTAGTGCGATTGTCTCTAGTTGGATCCATTTTCCTATGAACCACGCAGCTTGTTCTTTATGGCTGAAAGGAATTCTACTGTATGTATAAACCTTTGCTGTAATCTATGGTATGTATACACCCTTTCTTTGTCCACTCTTCTGTTGTTGGATGCTTAGCTTGGGTCCATAACTTCCCTATTTAATCGTAAAATCCTTTTAAGAAGTAAAATAAGAATCCACTTCCCAGAATATATAAGCAGAGTATTTCACAAAACCGTGCATATTTTCTACCCCCGCACATCGGCACAATGGGCAAAGAAGACATTACAGAGAGAAGCCTCCACTCCATTTCTGCAAAGCGGCTCCTATGTCTCTTTCCTCCAGTTGTAGCCTCTCTATACACAGACACAAAATGCTTGGCTAATTCCCTAATGTTGATCAACACTGTGGCAAAGACACTGTTATAACAGTCAATCCCACAACCTTGTGATATCTAGGCAGATGTTGACAACCAGAAAGCCAGGCGTGAGTGTCTGCGTGTCTAAGGAGAGGCAGCGTCTTCCCTGCCTGGCAGAAAACAGAAGGTCGATATGAGTGCTGCCATTTTGTCTCACTCTGAGTGAAAGGCTGTCTGGAGACATTAGAGAAAAACAAGTGTGCATCTGACGGTTTCCCCAGGCCCACCCCACAGCACCGCAGCACGGAGATGTCCCACAATGCAGTCTGTTTTCCAGCCTGCCCATGCGAAGTCTGAAAGCCCAGATGCACCTGACAGCTGTGGGTGAGCACTACCGTGCTTGCACAAACCCGAAGCTTACAGAGACCTGTGTGGACATCCGCTCAGGGTGTGGCTGTGTTATGGGGACCTGAGGAACTATAGTGCTGCTTAGGTGTCCCCACCATGTGGCAGAGAGCTTGCACACAGACACTAATGGGCAGAGTCACATACATAGCATTGTGCCCTTTGCAACTGGTGTCACAGAGATGAACATCTTTGTGACTGTGGGTGTGGCCTGGCTCCTTGTCAGCACACGTGACCACTGAGTCATTAACTACTTGGCTCTGGTAAGATGCCTTAGAGTGAGGGTTTCGATGTAGACACCACTTCACCAGGTCTTTGGAGATGGGGCAAGGGCTCCTCTAGCTGACATTGAGTCTTGCTCAGGGTCAGAGTAACACTAATAGCTCGGGATGTCATCTGCCGCACTCCCCATACCCAAAGGAGCAGATAATCCAAGAAGAGTAGAGTATTTGCTTTGAAGCTTCCAGAACCACCACAACTTCATCTCAGTTCTACACCTTGCCGGGGTCCTTCTCCTATACATTCCGTAATAGCCCACCTGAGAGAAGACTATGGCCCAGGAAGGCAATCAGTCTAATCTGACTGCTTGGTCTCTGTCCAGTATGCCAGTTGGGTAGATATGGTGTCAGTAAGCAGAGTTTTCTTCTTAAAATTTATTTCAGCCAAAGTGGGTGTCATGGCATATGCCTGTGATCCAAGTATACGGGAGGCTGAGATCAGAAGTTGGTAAGTTCCAGGCCAGCTTGGGTTATGTTGTGAGTCCATGTCTCTAAAAACAGCAGCTCTGCCCTCAAAAAATAAAAAATAAAAAATAAACCAACAACATTAGGCTTTCCTGGAACTGATTTTCTAGAAAATGAGGATTTAGGTGACACCATGATGTTTTAATCTGAGCCCAGGAGCCATTGTCACGGACTTACAAACATTACGTGATTGGGAATACTGGCAGACAGTTTAGACAGAAGTAGTTAATAAACAAAGCAAAGAGCAGGTTAAAGGAACTATATGGGAAGAGTCGATGGTCAGACCTAAGCAGCTCGAGCTGCTTGCTCCAGGGTCTGCCGAGCTGTGGTGAATCTGGGAGATTTCTGACCCTTGCAGCAGCATGCCAGGTAGGAGTGTTTCACCCAAGGCCTGATGACATGACAGATTGTGTCAGTTATAACAGCCGTCTGATGAGATGCCTTCAGCTTGACCTCCAGGGCACTGGGTCAGTCCTGCACGTGTTCCATGCCTGTGTATGAGACCCAGAAGAAATCCTGGATGTTACTAGTCAGGATGAAGCTTCTTAGGTGGCCACCACTGCCAGGTGTTGCCCATATGGTCCTGCAGCTGTGCTGGGAAAGCACACCAAAGCCTGGCTCTCCAGCCTGTAACCCCCGTGCTGGGCAGGAGGGTTGGGATGGAAACAAGGGGATCCTTGAGGCTTCGGGTTCTGTGAGAGACTATGTCTCAAAAAAATGAGTAGAGAAGCTGTGGTGGTTTTAATAAGAATGCCTCCCCCACCCCGCATAAGCTCATATATTTGAATGCTTGGTCAGCAGGGAGTGTGGAACTGTTTGAAAGGATTAGAAGAATTAGGAGATGTGTCTTTGTTGGAAGAAGTATGTCACAGGAGGTGGGCTTTGGGGGTCTCACATGCTCAAGCCAGGCCCAGTGGTTCTGTCCCTGCCTGCTGCCTGCTGATCCAGATGTAGAACTCCAGCTACTTCTCCAGCACCTTGTCTGCCTGCATACCGCCATGCTTCCCACCATGATGACAATGGACTAAACCTCTGAACTGTAAGCCAGCCCCAATTAAATGTTTTTCTTTTGTAACAGTTACCATGGCCATTGTGTCTCTTCACAGCAATAGAATATTGACTATGGCGGAAGTGACTGAGAACATTACCTAACATTGGTCTCCATATATGAATGCACATACGTACTTACACACACACATACACCCAAATAAATAAATAAACAAATATTCCTTCTAGAGCTTCCAGTGTTGAAAGGTTGTACTACTGGGGACTAGAGTATTGAAGTGTGATTCTAAACATCAGTTTTCCATCACAACTGTGGTGATTTGCTTAGGAAAGGCCCCCATAGACAGACTCATGTGTTGAATTCTTGACCAATAGGGAATGACACTATTAGGAGGCGTGGCTTCGTTGGAGGAAGTGTGTCACTATGGGAGCCAACTTTGAGGTCTTATATGCTCAAGCTACACCGAGTGTGGCTCACAGTTTGCTCCCTGATGCCTGCGGATCAAGATGTAGAACTCTCAACTCCTTCTCCAGCACCGTGCCTGCCTGCATGCTGCCATGCTTCCCGCCATGAACCTCTGAAACAGCAAACCAGTGCCAATTAAATGTTTTCTTTTATAAGAGTTGCTCTCGTCACGTCTCTTCACAGAAAGAGAAACCCTAAGACAATGACCATAAATTCAAACTGGATACTAAGATAAGCAGAGCCAATAATCAAATTCAGGGTTTGCAACCACTGAGTTATAATGAACAGAGCATACCCGCAGAAATACAGTGAATTTTCCTCTAAATTCACCTTTTGGTTTGTATGAAACTATTCCAGCATACCTCAGTACATACAAAACATGCATGCATGTGCCGAGAATTTGATTCTTTCTGACAGTCGAATTCCAATGATGGTTCCTATGTTTCTAGACCTTAGCTCAATAAAGCTAGAGCCCTGAGCAGACTGTCAATTCTAATAAGAATATTACACTATGATTACAATGCAAGCCAGACACAATGTAAGTTTAATACATGGAAACGCACCATCTACTTTGGGCTGTTTATTCATTCCAGGACCAAAACAGCTCCTGAAATTTCTGAGTTTCTAATTTAGAAAATCTTAAATAGGGAGAGAACGGTTTGGACAAGCCTGGCTAACAGTTTTCAAAAAACTCATTAGTCCTGTAAAATTTCAATTTATCCTCTCAAATTTGCAAGGCTTCCAGCGCATTTACCAATAATACCCTTTTCTTCTCCAGTTATCCTCACCTCCATCTGCCGTTGCCCATGTCATTAAAACACAGTGATGTGACCGCAGAGAGCCAATGTGCATTCCCAGCCAACAGCTGCTATTAAAACAAAGGAAAGGGGAGGGAAGGTATTATCAAGTTTCTTGCGGGGGAGGTGGCTGCCTTTTCTCTGGTCACTCAGACTTCCTTCAGGTTCTGAGACTATTTCTGCATGCTTGACACTTCTTTCAGCCGTCCAAGGATTAAGGGCACACCCGAATGCTGAGGCTTGAGAGCTCCCTGGAGAGGTAGCATCCAGCAGCACCACCCTCAGGCCAGCAAGGTTCACACTGAAGGTCATATCAATCATCACCCCCTACCCCAGAATAAGGGAACCACTAGAAGGGCCTGGGTCCCCAAGGTCTCTCCCGATGTAGGTGGCAGTGGGCATCAGCAGCAGGGAAGGCAAATGTCTCTTCGACGGGGGTTCCTGAAATATACCAAGACAGCAAACACAGTCGAGAAATCGGGCAGTCAGAAGCTAGCTCTGTAATTAGATGGCTGTGACCAGGGAATAAGAACCCATAGTTTGGTGTGAAATACAGGTTCCGGATGCTCTCTGGTCACCTGCCACTAGGCTACTTGATGAACAGTCACTTTTTACCTGGTGGCTGGCCACTCAACTTGCTTTTTTCAGCATCCCACCTGTTTTTGTTTTATTTTTATTTTTTTTTTTTGAGATAACGTCACACTCTGTAGTTCTGCCTGTCCTGGAACTCCCTTTGTAGACCAGGCTGGCCTCAAACTCACAGAGGTCCGCCTGCCTCTGCTTTCCAAGGAATAGAATTAAAGGTGTGTGCCACCATGCTTGGCTGCCCATTCTTAAATTTAATCTCTACCAACCACCCTGTGCTCACTGTCCCCTTTGGAGGCTGTCTCCTCTCTGCATAGGTCTGAGCTTGCCCATCCTCTCACGTCTGCCTTACTTACTTCGAGCTTGCCCCGATAGACCTCAATAGAGAGCAAGTCATTGACTAAGCCTGGGCACTGAAGTGACCTATTATCTGCCTCCCCACCAACCTCCTGCAGGGCTCCAAGAGCAATATTCCCAGACCACCTGGTCCTTTTGCTGCTCAGCTTGGGAATGATGATGACTCCCTTAGGATGGATGGGTGCTGAAGATGTGAGTGACACACGTGCAGTCAGGGGTCCTGGGCCCTCCCAGCAGTGGTGAGAGGGAGTGTATTATACCGCTAAGTCACAGACTCATCCCAACAAAAGTCCAGGGAAGCTGCCGCTAGGGCCCTATCGCACGGATCCTAAATTTAAGAGTCAGAGTGTGCCCTGTGGTTACAAAGTGACCAGGATGAGGGTTGGAATCCGCAGGTCTCTGTCCAAAAGGCTGCACATATCAGAGAACAGCATGAAAGCATCTCAACTGCATGGCTCTCAGTCCACCTTGCACAGCAGGCTGAATGGAGAGAGCCCAGGAGACTGCACTGGCCAGGTACTAGGAAGCTCTGGCTGTGGGACGAGGCAAGGGTACTTGCCAGTGGCCAGCAGATGTAACTCCCATTCACACCCATCCACCCTGTAGCTGGAGGCAGCCATATGACCCAGTGTTGGCCCAGGAAATTCAAGCTGAACAGCAAAAATGACTTCCACTCCTGTCATGACAGAAGACGGGGTTGGCTTCCAGGCTCTGGGATCCTTACACATCTTTCTTTCTGGATGGAGAACAAATGCATGCATTGCCTGGGGCCGTGGCAGCCACCTTGTGGTAACATGGCATTAGCATGAGGAAACGCTGCTATGAGGTCTCTGAGTAGACACTCAGGAGTAGCTACCCAGCTCTGGACTTTGGATTCTACAAGAAAAAGAGAGCTCTCTTTATGCTGTAAATGAGATTTCTGCTATTCATAGCCAAATACAAATTTAACTGGTAGGACCAAGTGTTGTAATTTATTTTAAAAATGCCACAGAGAGAAGTCACATGTTGCAACAAAACTCACATGGGAGGGTTATTGGAAGAGGAGAGAAAAGGGGCAGAAAAGGGGACAGAGAAGGGGGCAGAGAGGGGCAGGGGACAAGATTGGTGGAAGAGAGAGAGAGAGAGAGAGGGGAGAGAGGCGTGGGCAAGGCCCACTTTTTAAAGGGGAACATAGTGAATGTATGCAGGGGGTGCTCTTAGTGGCTGTAGCTGAGGACACATCCTGTCAGGGCTCTGCGTGAATACTAATACCAAGACCTTGGGACATTGTGTGTCCCAGGAGGTGTGAGAGGCATAGTGGTCAGATGTCCTAATAGCTGAGGGCCAGCTCTGTGTTGACGCTTACTTCCCCTTCTACCTGCACTTGGTGTATTCCAGGGTCAGCAGTGGCGGCAACAGCAGCATCAGGATCTTGTTAGAATGGGAGGTCCCAGGCTTCCCATTTCAGAGATGAGGCTGTGACACACTGTGGTGTAGAGAGCCCTCGGTAGACCTATGGTCTTAAACCCTGGCATGGTGCTGAGCAACATCCAGGATGCACTCCTAGATCGTCTGACTGGCATGCTCTAGAGACTGTGCTTGGGATTGACAGGCACTAGAAGACCAGACCAGCTCTGGGCATCAGCAGTGGTCTGTGCAGCCCAGCCTCTAAGGAGGGCCAGAAATCTCAGGTTTAACCAGTCCAGCATTTACATGCCTGCTCGGGTAGGAAAGTGGTACAGCAAAAAGCAGGACAGTTACCAGAAAGGTGGCTGGAGCAAACCTCAGAGGCTGGACAGAGCAGGAACACGGATTGTGGCGCTGTTCATATTGCTTCTTGTCACCTCCCACCAAGCGGGCCCTGATCCGGCAGGCGGGAAATACCTGTGAATATCTCCACGTTAGTGAGCAGTGAGGGAGAGGTCAGGTGTTGGGGATATTATGTTCAGGTGTGTGACTTTTGTTTGTTGCATTTAACTCTGTGAAGTTGTGGTATTTTGCCTGTCTGGACCACCTGATGGTCTAATAAAGCTCTGAACGGCCAATAGCAAGGCAGGAGCAAGGACAGACAGGGCTGGCAGGCAGAGAGGATAAACAGGAGAAAACTAGAAGGGGTTCCAGAAAAATATCCAGAGAAGGAGGAGGACGTCAGCGGCCAGCCGTCCAGCTGCACAACAGTCCATGGGGTAAGAGTAAGATTTAAAGCAAGAGAATGGGAAAAACACAGAGGGCAAAGGGTAGACACGTTAATTTAAGAAAAGTAGGCAAGAAACAAGCCAAGCTAAGGATGGCTATTTACAAATAAGATTCCATGTGTGATTCGTTTGGGAGCTGGGTAGCGGGTCCGTCCAAAGAGCATAACATATTGCTACAGACAGGACGTGCTGAGCCTTTCTGGTTATATCATATGACCCTTAATCATCTCAGCTACACCATCCTAATAGAACCCTTTCCTCTAACTCAGTGGGTCTCAGCCTTCCTAATGCTACAACCCTTCAGTACAGCTCCTCATGTTGTGGTGACCCCAACCATAGTCTTCATTGCTACTTCATAACTGTAATTTTGCTACTGTTATGAATCATCATGTATATGCTTTTGGAGATAGAGGTTTGCCAAAGGGGTCATGACCCACATGTTGAGAACCCCTTCTCTAACTGTGAAGAGCGTCAATCCCTGGGTTTTCTGAGCCGTGCTCTACAGTGAGTTCTATAGCAGAACCAACTGGTGCTGTCCTTCTGCTGTCCCCGAGGGGACCTGCATTGCTAATCAGCCCTCCCAACTGGAGTAGCTCTACACTGATCCCAGAAGACGTGGCTTGGTGGTCCTTGGTCCCATTGGCCTACTCATGCTGGGGGTTTCCAATCAGGGAGCAGGAGTGTAGGAGAGCCAATGTTTAAAATTAAACCGTCGGACCAACGTGGTGGCTCATAGCTGTAATCCTAGCACTTAAGAAACTGAGACAGGAGGATTGCTGTGAATTCAAGGTGAGTATCGGTTACATAATAAGCTCTAGGACAGTCTAAACTACAAACTAACCCTGTCTCAAAGCAAGAAAAGCAATGGCATGAAGCATATCAATATTTGGAATTAAAAAGGAAATGACATTATCGCTCACTTCAGTGGGATATCTCAGGAAGCCAGTGGCTATGGTGACAGGCAGATGGGCAGGGGAATGTGTCATTCCTGTGAGTTGGTGGTACGGTGCTTAGGGAGTAAAAAACTGGGGTCTGCCAGTCCACTGAGATACCTCTTCCATACACTGTCCCAAAGGAACGCACCTAGAGATCAACAGAAACTCGGGTAGTACAGAGGACCTTGCCTTTGGTAGGGATGAGCCGCTGTGCCCACCCTACAGACACCTCTGCAGGTGACAGAGGCCTTCCCTGTGCTGTACCTGCTTGGGACCTCCAGGGTTGGTTCTCCTTTCCAGGGCAGGGGCTCCACCCACTTCCAGCTCATCTTGCATTTTACAAGAGCCTGGATGAGCCCTGGTCCCTTTCACAAGGCTACAGGATCTTCTGAAGTCAGGAGAGCCACGGGGTCCTGAGCAGCCACCCTTCCTACTGCAGCTCCAGAATGGCTGGTGCTCCCTGCTCATGCTCTCTGCTTGGTCCAGCCTTGTTTCTAGGAGCTGCATGGACCAAGGGGCCCAGATAAGGACTGACTATGAGCACTGGGCACCCAGGACCACAGAGACCACACAGTTCCAGCCGTCCTCCATATGCAAATCTTCAGGTTGTTCCCCAGGGCTCCCCTCACTGGCTAACTGCACCCACTACTGGGTGCAGACTCCAGAGCTCTGTGTATGGGGTGGGGACTGAGATACTCTTCACTTGACAGACTCAGCCTTGTCCTACCCTCAAATTCCAGGGCCAGGCCTCAGAAGTGTTTGTGTGACTCAGGTATGTGGAAGTGGACATGTGCAGACATGAACTCTTAAACATGGCTTGTGACTGGGGTCACCATCCAGATAAGCTCTTATCACATTAAATTTTCAGTTCAGAAGCCAGCCCTTAATATCTTATGGGTGACACTGGAGCCCAAGCAGATGCCACCAAAGGCACACAGAGCATCGGAGTATCCCTTGAGTTCTCAGGAGTCTCTGGAGCCTGGCAACTTGTTTGAACACATTTTATTTATAATCCTGAAAGGCAGTCAAATGTTTGGGAAAGTAATAATGTTTTATGTTGGGTTCCACATGTTGTGAAAGGTCCCCTCTGTAGCTTTTAGAAAAAAAACCAAAAACAGGTGAGTTGCTGCATGCTTTGGGGAGCCCCGACTCCTGGACAGGATGTTACCTCCCTGGGCCTCCCTGGGCCCAAGTAATACTTCCTCTAAGCTACATGAGCATTCTGTTACCAGAAGAGAGGCCTCTGGTCTCTTCGGTTACAAAACCTGAGAAGATACAAGTGATACTGAGCTGTGCTGGGGCAAAACGGAGCCTTTTTTTTTCTTCACGGAATTACTAGGCCAGCTTTGGAAACACATGCTGGTTGTTTTGTCTGTGTCTACAAAGTGAAGGAAACCAGCTGAATCTTCACTCAGGAAAAACGACTTGAAGTACCTAAGCTTAGCCCTACTTCCTAGCAAAAGCTGAATCTGTCATTCTGGAGAGGCAAATGGATGATCTGAGTCAGCATGCCTTTCCCGGCAAAGCTGAGTTTTACTCCGAAGTCTGTTTTGCAGGGGGTTATTGCCTGGCAATAAATGCAGAAATTTTTACTAAATGCTAAAACCATAGAAGCAAACAATTTGAATTTGTTCTTGCCAAAAGGTTGTAAGATTAAAAACTGGGGCTTAAGATTTTTAAAAGTGAAATTTTCAAAAGGTCATTTTAATCCAACTACCATTTTATTCTTCCTGCAAGTAAGTTCTTTCTATCCTTCATTGCCAGACAATAGCATGGTGACCCTTTTGTCTGTGATTATAATGCTTTTTTTTTAAGAATGCATTTATGTTTACATAGCCTACAATTATTCCCTTGATGCCCTTGATGGATAGCAGGCTGGTTCTATCCCATGTACATGATAAGCAAAAGAGTCAAAGCCAGTTCCTTTGGTTGTCTCTATAATGTGATTGATCCTGGAATAAGCTTACATTCCCATAGCAGGTTGGCCACACATGGGGGCAGAAAACACATGCATGGAACATAGCTTACTCTATGCCTGTCCACAGGTAACCCCAGCCTACAGGACCAGGAAGGGCTAGGCTGAGCATAGCGCCATCCAGGAAGGGTCTCCAGACACTCAGCAGCTGACTTCTCCTTCACGGTTTTGACTGTTGCTTCTAGTAAGGGTGCTGCGGAGGCTCCTTCCACTCCTTCAGCCAATAGCCTTTAAGATACCAGCCCACTTGGGCGTGGTCTTATTTGCTTTAAAAAGGAGCGGTAGCCATGTGCTCTCTCTCTTGCTTCCGGCTTCCGGCTGTTAGACTTCGGGCCCGTCATGCTACATAAGAGCAGGGTCCATCTGTGATCTTAATTTCTCCTAAGACCCCTGAGCCTGCGGTTCTAAAACTGATCATCTAACCCAGTCCAGAAGGAGAAGATGCCAGGGGTCACAGCTTGACTTAGAGGACCATCCTGAAATAACCAGATTGTTATTGTAATTAAATTGATATCCCACATTCTTCAGTAATCCAGGACAGATGGGGGCAAAAACAACAACAAAAGGACAAATGGAAAAAGCCACACTAGTAAACAAGCCATCAACTAAATTCTGGGTAAGGGCAACACAGGGAGTGGTGGACAAGGGAAAAAGGGAGATGGAGAGCTGAGGACTTACCTGCCAGGCTTGGTCTCAGACTCTACAAAACGCCCAAGATTCAGGACAGGCTGAGAGTTCAGCTGCAAAAACTGCTCATAAATATTTATCAGTGAGGCTCATTTGGACCAATTGCCAGAATCCTGCCCAGAATCATGCATACGGGTCATTTCTCAGTAATAAAGACCCAGGTACTTCTGGCCTGAAACTTTAGCTATTTCAGTTTATTACTGGAGAAGCACCTATACACTGGTGACAAATAACAGAACTGTTTCCCGAAGCCTATGTCTTTGGAATTCGTATATATATATTATATATATATATATATATAAGCTCCAGATAAAAAAATAATCCCTGGCTGTTAAACTTGTCTCATGGGAGATTCCAGATGTCATGCGTGATTCTGATGAAGGTCCCAGGATATCTGCAGCATTCACAGGGAACTCTACATACACTATTAAAAGTCACAGTGCAAAACCCACAGAAAAATAAGGGCTGAGATGGATTTCTGTTGAAATCTAATTTATTTGGCAAATACTTGAAATTGTGGAGGAGGAAGCCTCAATCAGTTCCTTATAAAATATCCCAAAAACTTTGATCCTTTGCAGGGGAAATTATCTTTCAGGCCCCTTTTTATTCCTTCAACAGCAGCATTGGCACAGAGGGTGCCACACATTTCTGGTGGGTGAATTAGGATAAGCGCAGTTGTTCCTAAATTGTTCTTGGCATAACAAATAAGAAAAAATTAAAACAAACATTTTTGTATTTTAAGTATAATCAAAAGATCTGCTGGATCTAAAAATTAAAAAAAAGTGGTGATCTTTGACATTTAAAAATTTTCATCTCACAGGTGTAGTAGCATCCACTTTTAATCCCAGCATTTGGGAGGCAGAGGCAGGTGAATCTCTGTGAGTTTGAGGCCAGCCTGGTCTACATAATGAGTTCCAGGACATGTAAGGGCTGTGTAGAAAGAACCTGCCTCAAAAACCAAACCAATAAAATTCATCTCTACTTTTTTTTAAAAAACAAAACCGTGTCCTTCAACTGAACCCAAGAAGAACACAAGTAAAACTAGTGAGTGCTTAGCATAGTACATGGATGAGAAGTGAAAGAAACGATCCATGCTTCTCCATAAAATTTCTAGTTTACAGACAGTTTAGGATTTTTTTAAGTATGTCATACCAATTTAGAACATATGTAGGGGTGATTATAGAACCCCCTTGTTCACAAATCACCTTTGGAAATGTATAGCCCAATGCTTATTTTCCCTTGTGAGGGCCTGTACAGTGAGTGAGGTTCTCCCTTTCAGCCCACGGACAGGACCCAGCATTCATTTGCTTTGTTTATACATGCTGACACCATCCGCTTCTATCCAATGTCCCTCCTGATTCTCCCACCAGGTTTTCCCCTGAGCCCAGTGAATGCTGTACCGCAGGTCTCAAGTGGGTGCGCTCAAGCCTGCCTTGTCTAGATTACACACTGGGATGCCAGCAAAGAAAGGAAGGATGCAGATAGAGCTGTAAATCAGGGTGTTGGCCACTTAGCTGATGTGGCTTCTCGAGTATTTTTAATGATCAGGAAATAACCACCATGTTAACCCGAGCATTCGGATCTTCCTCAGGGGAATGTTCACTTGTGCGTGTGCTTGTATGCGATGTATACAAAAAAAAAGCCAAGTCACTTTTAAAAAAATCTCTTTTCTGACAGAAAAGGAAGTCAGCATAGTGTTCACAGAACGAGCTTTTATTTTACCATAGGGACTGCGGCATTGAAAAGAACTCCAATGAGATAAAGGCTCTGCTGCTGTTCTTTTCCTGAGTAAAGAAGGAAACCCATTACCATGGCCCCAAAACGACCCCGCAGAATTCTTCCAGCTGTCTTCTATAAGAAAAATGTTGTGTTATGGGGTAATATTCTCGGGCAATTGTTCACATTCTCTCCATATATATAAATACCGTCAATTACTCTGTCCATTAACTCATAACTGGAAAGGTATGTTATGAGTGACTTAAAAACATGGAGTTTTAGAAGTGGAGAGATTTGAGTATATCATCAACTTCTGAGCTCCTCCAGACCAGGAGACCAAGTGAGGGGAGGGAGAGGCTCTGTCTCTTGCAGACACACTGTCCAAGCTCCTGCCTTGACCCTCTGCCGAGCATACCCCAAGAACACATAGAGATCCAGTTACGTGCATGCCTCTGACTCAGTACCACAGTACTGAAGGTGACGGCATTGTGACTTGCTCTTAAGGCTCTCCCTCTGTAAAGAATGCCCAGTTAATACCAGTCCTTTCTCTTTAAGTAAGGAGGAAAAGAATTTTCCTTATTATCATCAGAAATACTTTTGTAGATCAAATTTTAACATTTCCCAAATCAGCTAAGAGACAAAAATGTGTCCCATCCCATCCTCTGGTGAAGCGCTCAGTCACAAGAAACCTCAACAGAAAACAAGCAAGTGTCCACTCTACCTTAGCTCTGGTATTGAGTAAGTGAGCTAGGCTGGCCAGGGTATGTAGCGGGGACAGGCTAGAAAACGAGCCATGGTCACACAACATCACTGCTTTGCATCAAGCACGCACCAAGAGGAAGACATGAAGGATTCAGGTGTCTGCAGCGAGAGACATGCAGCCAGGGGACAGGAGTGGTCTTACGCTGGTGGTGGGCTGGAAGTATAGACACTGCTTGGGAATAAAGAAATGCCCCTGCCATCGACTGTATTTACAAAATACCACATGGGACCAGGTATTGTCTGCCACACAGGAAGAAAAAGCAGGAGGGATACAACAGTCTGTTGTCATCCGTGGAGACAAGAGTATTCCTGTTTGGCCCTGTAGCACTGATCTTAATTACTTTTAAATGTTAGCGGATCCTGCAATGGAGTTAGAATAGAAATGCAGTTAAATAACTTTTAGGGATGGTTTCCACTTATGATTCTTTTGAGTACCAGAGCTGACGTCAGAACTAGAACCCACATATGCTAAGCCCAGATACCTCTGACTTGCTACTTAAAAATAATTTTGAAATAGAAGAGATAGCTCCTTTTTCTCTTGAATTTTAATTTGTATTAGTGATTCTAAGAAGTTGTGGGATCTTTGCTTCTACTCTTTTTTAAAAGCAAATTAAATTTACTATCCGACTTAGTTCAAGTACATCGACACGGTTTCATTCCTAAGGCTTGGGAACAGTGAAGGGTGGCCTGGCCAGCTGGATTAGCAGTTGGTGCCTTTCTCACTCCTAAAAGAACTATTCTTCCACCATGTTCCTGACCTAAGCCACTTCAGCTGCTGGGTATCAATAGTTATTTAATGTTTAAAAATGAAGAAATGGTTCTCTAACATAATACCCAGGAGCTCTTAAATAAGTAAGAAGTCTTAGCAAAGTATCTGTGAGACAAAGCTAATTTAGAAATAAATGACATCTCCACTGGGAATAGAAAGAGGCCGGTGTCAGAGAGCCTACAGGCTGTCTGCCGTGTGTGGTACCCAGGAGCACACTCTTATTCTTGCACTTTCTAATTTGAGAGCATCTATTTGTTCAAGTGACCTGGAAGCCACTATGTCCCCTCAGCGCAGATGATGGGAAGGTAGTCCCCGGCTTGGCCGGGACTCTCTCGCAGGCATCTCTACTGCATTGTCTCCCAAGGCAGAAAGAAAACAATATTCACAATGAGATTTATTTTTATTTGGGTAAAAAATAAAAAAGAAATCAAAGGAAGGATATGCGGACGAGCGGCAGGGTGCTTGGATAGCACGCACGTCAGGGCCCTGGGTGCTATGCCCAGCACTGAAAAAAAAATTTCAAGATCAATCTAAGTACTCCTAGACATTGCTGAGATTTAAGTTGTCAACCCTTGCTGACTTTTCCCATGGAAAACACCACAGACGCCCGTTCACCACCAGCACTGCAAATTCAACCAAGAAGAATCAGGGAACACAATTCGGAAATAATATGACATCCTGCATTTTATTCGGTTCATATGACAAAAATAGTAACCTAGACTAAGACATCCATTTCAGTCAGTAGATGTGTCAAGCCACAAGATTTAATCATAAAATATATTGGATCTACGAAACAGCCTGGCTGGTTCTGGGTGGCCCTCGCCCCGCGTGGTTTTACGTTTATAAAAATAGTGTCTCTCTTCACCACGCAGAGGGACAGCCGGCCCTGAACACAGAATGGCGGTGGTCACTGCACCTTCCTCAGCCATCTCAGTTATAATGCTTTACAATTCTCTTAAGTTATATACACATCGTTTTGAGAGAAGAAAGAACACTAACATGGTGCCAAATACCAACCGAGAGTGGGGACAAACACACCAGGACACAGATAAATAACAAGACGTTCAACTGCCCAGACCCTGGCAACATTATTCACTTTTCTTGTTTTTCCCAAAGCCGAAGCACCCGGTCCCGTCCCCCAGCAAGAGGTGGCATGGCCTGGAGACGCTCCACCTCACTATGTGGAAAAGAGAGTCAGAGAGTTCCGTGTTCATTTCCAAAGACAGAAACAGATAGTGAAGCCCCAGAAGCTCTCTGCTCAGCCACGGGCCAGTGGTAGTCATTCCCCTGCAGCGCCTTTTCCTGTTGATTCAGTTGTTTGAGGTGACTGCTCTATCCGTCTGTTTCACACTGTCTGGTTCAGCCTTCAGGCGCAGACTACTCCCTGCTGAGGTACCCAGCTACCTACGGTATGACTTGAGCAATTCTGTTGGAAGGTCATCGTGTCACATCCCAGCATGCTTGCAGTGCACAAAAATGAGGTAGTACACACAACACTGACGTTCAAGTTTGGATTCAGCCCCGCCTCCCTGCGTCTGGCCTCTTTGCTCACTGGATGCAGTTTAGACAAGTCATCAGCAAACCATCAGACTTTTGGATCATCAGGACACTGCATTGTGTTTGCTCTTGAAAAGACGATAAATCATGGACTCAGAAAACGTCAAAGCTATGACTGACTCTACTGCCAGACACTCACAGTTCTCATTTACGCCATGGCCAGGGCTATGAGGCAGTCACATCTCATGTGTGTGAGAGGAAGAGGCGAGCCTACAGTAAATCACACCTACACAACGTTCACTCTGTTGGGTTTTTTTTCCTTTTCTATGTCACAGAAGTAAGATTAATTTGTCAAAGTTTTGGTAGGGTGCTCACAGTTTTTCAGTGGGTTTTGTAGAAAAGTTAAATAAATCATGTTAATTTAAGAAATGGCAGGCCTTATTTTATTGAGGTGCTGACAAGCCTTGGTGGCTTTTCTGCTCAAACAGCATAGATTTCTCACGTTCAACTTTAAGACAAAACAAACTGTGACATATTTTTTCTCCGTTTTCTTTAAACCGAGGTACTATTTATAAAATACTTTACATCTTTTGTAAATTCTCAAATTATAGACAAACCTCCCTAATACAAAATACTAAAAGTGCAATTGTATAAATTAAGATTTGCAACCACATTATACAAACATTACCTCTTTATTATACAGCGTTGATAATGCGAAATATTTACTCACAACTGTTTATAATGCTGCGAATCATTTTACGGTGATGCTTGTCTGTAACTTGTTCCCAATCAACCGCTGGGCTACAGACCACACTAGAGAACAACCGTTCACATAGCAGCTACAAACATTTAAATTAAAAAAAGGGGGGGGGTGTTACTGACAGGTACTTGCACACAAAAAGCATGCTATCTTTCCCAATAGAACGTCACAATTTTGCCTGCATTTAATTAATCCACTTATTTATAATAAAGCAAATCTTGCTTTAAAAAAATCACATAGCCAGATGTATTCTGTGATACAAGATCCTCATTTAAGGTTGGGTTATTTTATTGTCTGTTACCCGCATAATCTTAACATAAATACTATAGACGAAGAGACTGTCATAATACATAGCATTTGAAGCACTGAGCTGCTTCCTCAAGATGAAGAGTCCCTAAAACAGAGTTTAAGTGCCTACAGAATCTGAACAAAACCATGGGATGCAGCTCACTGGATTACCACAGGGGACCCTGCTGCCCCACGCAAGGGGGTCACTAGGTTCTAGGAGCAATGAAGTAGATACGGTCTGAGCTCTTTCTGTTCCTAAGGCAGTTTTCCAAGCACTTAAGCCTTTGTCTGAAATTTACTTAGAAGGTTGCAGAGTTCTGAAGAACAGTCAAACCCTCTGCTGAAGACGCACCATGTGGCACTCGCCAGGCCCCCTTACAGCAGCCACAGGGTGCAGGGATTTTCTGTAGTGAGAGCCTAGGCATGTGGGGTCCAAAGCCTGATGCTCAAACTGTGGACTTGGGACAGAGCAGGAGGATGAAGTCTGAAGTATATCTGACTAGTTTATTCCAATCTCCTTGTTATCCTCAATGAACCTTGTGAATGGCCTGCTGGCTCCCGTCTCTGAGCTTGTTTTGTCCAAGCTGACAATGGGCGGGCTACTGCCAGTGCGCGTCTTGTCCACCCCACCAGCCATGGCACCCAAAGGTGGGATGGCGCCTCCGCCTAGACTTACTGGGAGCTGAGGAATGCCTCCATTCTGGATGACAGAAATCTCATTGTTCTTCATGGCAAGTCCATTGGTGATGGCAGCGGCGTACTGGTTCCAAAAGCTGGGGTCAACATTCATGGCCCGAGCTGCCAGGTCCTTCTGGAACATCTCAGAGAACTTCAGAGCGTCACCACCGAGAAGGGCCATGGGGTTTTCCACAGACAGGCGGCGGCCACGCCTTGCAGGTGCATTGTTCCACATGTGGGTGCCCATATGTACCTGTGGGAGACACGGAGAAACAAGCCACAAGTAAGCAAGTCTAGAACTGACAGGCAGCAATGTGTTGGTCTCAATGTTTCGTGCGACTTACACGCATTCTAAGCATTAGAATGCAGTTAGGTGGGCTCTCCTGGGCACCTTGTACAATATACACAGTATTGCATTCTGTGACTCTAAAAAGCACAACCAGCATGCGAATGGACAAACTTGTTAGACACCAACATCCCCTCCCCCAAGACTGCTCGAGAAGGTTCTAGAGCTTTGAGGATAAAGGACCTTTCCACTGCTTCATCCATCCCCACCTTAGCGTGTACATTTGGAGGTCAGTGGACAACTTCTGGTTATTCATCAACCATAGTACACCTTTCTTGCGCAGGGGGGTGGGGAGGGTCTGCTACGGGCCTGGAACTCACCAACCATACTAGACTCAGCCTCCCCATCCCCCAAGTCCACGTTCAAGCTTGTAAAAGGTCTTGAACTTGAACTCTTTGATTGTCCTCTTCTCTTTCTTTCTCTCAAACAGGAAAAGAGAGCGCTAAGACCTTGTGAGCCAGCCAGAGTACAGGTTTCTTAGGAGGCTCCTGTCCCATCAGCCCTGGTCCAGCACAGAAACCACAGGTATTGGCCACTGGCTTTCTTTAGAGAGGCTTCTGAGACCTCTACTTTAGTCAGGAACTATTTTAGCCTCACGAAGGTGGTGTCTGCTTGGCTGAAGGCAGCGGGATAGCCTGGAACATGGAGCGGCCTGTGGCACCGGCCAGCAGTCAGTGAGAACACTCATCTGTGCCCAGTCTTAAGTAGGGATGCAGGCTTCACATGGTGGGAAACCCCTCACCTGGTGTCCCTCCCCTCCCAGGGCCCTGTCTGTAGTCACACAGACAATAGAACATTCTAGAATTCACAGAACAAGTCTTGCTTTGCTCTATGCTAAAGTTTAAGGACCAAATTCATTTTGTTTAAGGACCAAGATTTAAGAGCTTTGAATCCTGGGCCTGCTCACCAAGTGTCTGCCATGACATGAGGCCCTGAAGAAGGCTGATACCATTGGGGAAGCAGGCAGACATGAGCCTCATGGATTCCTGACTCACTTACTGCTATTTAATGGGATGCACAGTTTTCTTGAGTGTGTGTACATGCATGTGCATATATTCATTACTCATATATACATGTGTATACACAAGCACATACTATATACACTCATACTGTATATGTACAACCAACCCACTCCACACATGTATACATACATAAGAGTGTGAAGACAGAATCGCTGCTTAGACAGGGGGTGCAGGGACCATCCACAGGGGCCATGTGGCTTGGCCATAGCCTTAGGCCTGTGGCCCTCTTACCTTGAGATTGCCCTTGGTGGTGAAGGCCCTGCCGCAGATGGTGCAGCCGAAGGGCTTCTCCCCAGTGTGGGTGCGTTCATGGATCTGCAGGGCACTGGCTGAGGAGAAGGTCTTCCCACATGACTGACAGTTGTGCTGCTTGGGTGTCCGTCGTGGTGGGGGTGCCAGCATGGGCGCCAGGTTAGGGCTCATCACTGTCTGGGGCCCAGTGGGGACCTGGACTCCGGCTGGTAGGGCTGGGCCCTCACCCAATGCGATGGCCTTGCTGTGACCGTTCACTTCCATTTTGATCATGGTGGGCGCTGGGCTGGAGGCCAGGCTAGGTGTGCTGTGGCTGGGACCTAGAGTAAAGTCGGAGTCAAACACCTGAGAAGGCAGCTCTTTCAACTTGTGTGTCAGTAAGTGCTGCTTTAAGTTACCCATAGTGGAGCAGCCTCGCCTGCAGACCGTGCAGACAAATGGCCGCTCCTTGGTATGGCTGCGGTGGTGGATTTCCAACGCGCTTTTGCAAGCAAAGGGCTTGCCACAGACACCACACACAGTGCTCACACACTTACCCCGCTCTCTGCTCAGGAACAGCAGGCTGAAAGGGGCCTCCTCCTTGATGAGTGGCCGCCCAGGGTGGCCCGCTGTCAGGTCCAGGGCACCTCCATTTCCTGGGCCGGGGGGTGGGCTCTCCAGCCTTTCAGTCTTCAGTGGGATCTCCTGGGGATCTTCCTGGTGGCCAAGACCTGGTGACTTGGAACGGAAGCTCTCACCATTACTGTGAGCAGGCGACAGAGCCTGGGAGGATGACGACTCAGACAGAGCGGGGCTGCCTGCACTGCGGCTCTCCAGGTCACCTACCGCGGATGAGGAATCATTGCTCAAGCGGTCACTTTCCCCAGACCCATTTTCCACTGATTTCAAGCTGGCCAGCTGCTGGCAGTTCATGACCGAGTCAATCATTTTCATCTGATTCTCGAGGGCAGCAATGCTGGAGATGACAGATGGGGGTGAGGGTGGACAGGACCCCGAATAGGAGAGAAGTGGTTTAGATGACTCGCTGGCCGTGTCCTTCAGCTCTGAGTCCTCCTCCATGGAGTTCTCATCAATGTCATCATCGAAGCTGCTGAGGGTCTCTGCGTTCTTTTCGTCAAAGGGCAGTTCAGCATCCATGGCCTCCTGTAGGCCCTCGGGCAGCGGCGTGTTTGGGATCTGGCCCCCCATGTGCATGCGGATGTGCTGCTGCAGCACGACAGCATTGGTGAACTTCTTCTGGCAGATGGGGCACGAGTGCTGCACTCGGAGCGGGGGCTTTGCACGGTGCACCCCGAAGTGTGTCTTCAGGTTGCCCTTGGTGGTGAAGGCGCGCCCACAGATCTTGCACTTGAAGGGCCGTTCCCCAGTGTGTGTCCTGTAGTGCATCTTCAGGGCACTCTGGCAGCTCAGCACCCGGTGGCAGATGACGCACTGGTTCGGGTCAGTCATCTTCTTATCGATGTTCTCCACCAGCTGCTGCAGTTTCGAGGTCTCTGACGTTTGCATAGAGTCAAGCAGCCCGCCGAAAGGAAACTGGGCCTTGAACTGATCAGAAACAGCTGGAAGACCGGGGCTCCCAAGGCTTGTGCAGGCGCTGTCTGTGACAGTGGTGGCAGTTGAAGTGGGCAATCCACTGACCTGCCCGCCCACCACAGGGGCATCCCCCGTCCTTGTACTAGTGCAAGGCAGGCTGACTGGCTCGGTTTTAGCAACTGAAGGTCCACCGAGGAGCGGCTGGGGTGACTCCGGCCTCACTGGGATACCAGACTCAGTATTGTTGAGGCCTGGAGACAGAGAGGTACATTCGCTGGATGCTGGAGAGGGCCTCTGTGGGGAACGGCTGATGGGAGTGATGCTGGGGGAGTCGGTGTAGCTGTGGGTGCCAGGGACAGTGGGGGGTAGCTGCAGCCCTACTGATGTGGGCACAGTGGGCAGCACTGGCTTGCTGTCCAGCCAGGTGGTCACTGGCTTCTCTGGGGGCAGGGACATGCCATAGGGAATGCCAGAGCAGGTGGGCACGTTGTCGAGGTATTCTGGGACAGGATAGGGGTTCATCTGGATGTGGGGGTACTTCTCCTTGTGCCGCTGGAAGTGGACCTTCAGGTTGCCCTTGGTGGAGAAGCGGTTCCCGCAAATGTTGCATTTGAAGGGCCGCTCCCCGGTGTGGGAGCGCAAGTGGATCTGCAGGGCGCTGTCGCTGCCGAAGACCTTGGCACAGAACCTACACTTGTGCTTAAAGAAAGGGTCCTCAGCACTGGCCTTGGGCTCGAACACTGACACATTAGGGGGTTTGCCCTTGCGATGCTTCATGAGAGCCGACAGCGGGTCCAGGGCATTGGCTGTGGCAGCGATGCTCACCAGGGGGTTGGGGAAGATGACACTGCTGGATGAAGTCTGAGGTAGCAGAGGGTTTGGCAGATTGGAGGCTGAGCTGAGGAGAGGCCCCGGACCCAGGGCCGGGGGCGTAGATGCATTCTGGGGCTGCACTGTGTTGCCCACTGTACTGGATGCTGCGGCCACGACTCCCGGAGCAGGGCCAGTGCTGCAGGCGGGGTGTGCCCCAGATTCAGTGGGGGCAGCACTGGTGCTGCAGGGAGTGCTTGTGCCAGAGGCAGGCTGTGACAGGTGCTGGGAGCCATCGAAGGGCGCTGGCAGGGTGGAACCTGAGCCAGCAGAGGCAGTGGCGGGTCCAGCGGAAAGCTGGAGGGCTGTGTGTGGAGCCAGGCCCTGCAGCTGTACCGGGGCGGTGCCAGGGGCACTGGCTGAGGGCTTCAGTGGAGGTCCGGGCTGGCGGCTCATCAGGGCCACCTGGCTGCGGATCTGCTCAATGAGCTGGAGCTGGTGGATCTGCTGCTGCTGCAGTGCCACCAGCTGCTCTAGGATCATGGGGATGGCCACAGCGCCCACGGTGCCACCGGCGCCTGCCGTGCCACCCGCACGTGCACCCTGGGAGAATTGTGCCACCGCCACCTTGGTGCTGAGCAGTGTCTCCAGCGTCACATTGGTACTAGGCATGCTGAAGGCCGCAGGTTCCGGTTGTGGTGGCAGTGCAGGTGGCGGTGGGGGCACAGGGCCTGGAGGGCCCTTGTCCGTTGATGCCTCCACATCCATGGGCTCAGCCTCCTTTGCTGTAGCTTTCACCTCGCTGCCCTCCGTGGGTGCCACCTCCTCAGCCACCTCACTCTCAGTGCGGTCGCTGGGCGAGCTGGCGGGAGAAGGTTCTGGAAAGTCCTCGGAGGGCGGCGCTGGCTCATCGTCATGCACGATCAGCACCAGTGGGTTCTTGGTACAAGTCTTCTTGTGCTGCAGGAAGTCTGCCCACTTGAAGAACTCTGCACAACACTTCTCACACACGCTGGTTTCCTCGCTGCCACTTCTGCTCTCACTGCCGCTCTCCGCGTCCTCAGCACCGTCCCCAGGGACGCCTAGGAAACCAAGAGGTGACATCAGCTAGGCTCAGCCAGACAGCCGCCCTCCATTTCAAAATTTTGCACATCAGTAAAATCAATATTTTTTATTTTGTACAAATTACCCCACTTCAACATTTCTGACGTCCCAGCGTGTGTGTTCTATGACTCTTTCTAGCTAGCTAATCATTTTCTTAGCACAATCCATCAAATTATGAGGCTCTATCAATTGTGGATACTGCTTCTTAATGAAATTCCATAGAAGCCATCGATTTCCAATATCTTCATACAATCCGCAGCCACCCTGTCTGTTGGGTACAAAGCCAGCCTTCGACGGGCTCATTAGGATTCCCCTTTACCGTGGGCTTCCTCATTTCCAACAAAATTAGAGACGCCTCTGCCAGTTCACTTAACATCGCTGAGCTAATCCGTAACCTTTCCCACACACCAGCACCTGACAGGAAGCCAGTGCGGTGTGGTCTGGGCTCGTGGATTCAACATCGCTAAGCCCAGCTGAGGCAGTGCCGGTCAACATGATCCTCCAGAACCTTTGGAATCAATAGGCATTTATTTCACGTAGGAAATTTAGGCTAAATACTATGATTTGTGAATGCAACAAAGAAAGTACAAGCACTTCTTTGGGTCCTAATGGTGGTGTCCTTCTCTCTCCTACCTCTTGCCTCTTTTGGAAGGCAGAGGCCCTCTACACTTTACGACTTGCCAGATGACTATCAATATACACTAAGCCTAAAAATGAATCATGTTTAGTACAATTAATCGGCTCTGTCAGATGCAATATTCTTTGGCGAAATGAACTTGAAATTACATGTTATTGTGATTAGCCAATAGAGTTCAGTGGTTTGTTAACAAACCAGGAATTATATATTTAAAGTTCATTTATGTTGACATGTTTAGCATGAGAATGTTGCAGTCAGACACACTTTTTGTACCTATTTTCATCCATGCTCATAGAAAGACTTAGCAAATTATATGCTTGCACCATCGTGGAAAAGCCTCTAATTGGTTACACATGTTTAATTACTGTTGTAGGCAGCTACTTCCTCTGTCTCCTAACCCTCTTGTGCCGAATAACAACCGTGTTTAATGAACAACTCTAATTCACACCTGATCAAATAAATAGCTGTATGGGAACGAGAAATCGACACCCAGTGACACTTTTGGCTTTGGCTTTTTGGGTCACTGTGGTGGGGAGAGATGCCCACTGCGACCTGGTTTTGTGTATTAGCTTGGGTGCCACTGACTAGAAGGTTTTTTGGTTTGTTTTGGTTTTTTTTTTCCTGGGTTTTTATTTTTTTTTTTTCAGCTTGCAGATGGAGTGACAGCAACAGATCCGTTGAACAGAGCAAATGTCACAGGCAAATCAGTTCTTTGTTAGATGTGCAAAGTTGAGCCTGAGAACAAATAATCCTTCAGTCCCATCCGGAAACGCACTGGCGCCATTACACTAGCACATGGGTTTGCTAAAAAGCACTGGTGACATTACACTAGCACATGGGTTTGCTAAAAAGTCTCTAACATTTTTCTTTTAAGTTTTTTTTGGGGGGGACGATTAATTCAGTTATACGTTGAGCAGAGAAATCTGGGTTTTGTTTTTGTTTTTTTAATTTTGTTCAGGAAACCCCACTGCTCCTCTCCTGGAAAATGAAATAAAAATATTTTTGTGGCCGCTCTGCTGCGTTCCACAAGGCCATTATTTCCAGGTAATTTCTACATGCCTTTAAAAATGATTAGCAGCATTCAATTAGCATTTTCTTAACTGGCTAAGCCATTTGAAGGGGAAAGAAGTCAGAGCTGCAGCCCATAAACCCCATAGACTTTTAAACTAAACTCAGAGCGAAGATCAGGCTGCAGCAAGCAGTCTCATTACTGCATGGGGGAAGGACCGTAATAGGTATCTGTAATGAGGTTGAGGGTAGCTAGGAGCAAAGACACAGCCGATTTATATAGCAGATAGGCACATTAAGGAAACAAATACTCCATGCTCAACTTTGCTCAGTGTATGCGAAACTAATTGTAAACCTGGTTAAGGTCATGGAACAGGGTTGAGGGAGGCTAGAATTTTTTAATCATTGAATAAACAAAACAAAACAAAAAACTATGAGCTCCTCAAAATTCCAATAACTTAATTTAAAAAGTTTTAACAAAATGCCAAAAAATGTATCTATGATTTCTCTTTAACTGTACAATGTTCTTCAAAAACATATATAGATCACAGATACATAAATATACACACATATATATTTACATGTACCTCAGCGGACATTAAAAAGCTCATTTGCATTAAGCAGTAAAACAGATGCACAGAAATAGCTAAACAGGAGACTGACTTTAAAAAGTTGCTTTCCAATGTGAAAGCTATGATAGAAAAAGTATAATTTTTGTACTTTCTAAAAAAAGGAAATGCCAAAACCTTAAAAATTGCTACTGCCTTGAAATATTGTCTATAGGCATCTCCTTTAAGAAGATAAAAATGGATAGTATGGACGATGCTCAAAAACTGAAGGCACGTACACTTTGAATTTTATGAAATCAAACAAAATCTTATGAAAAGAATACCTTTTCTTTATGTTTAGTATGCTCTAGGGACAATTCATTCAGAAAATGCTGCAAAGTGGGCTGACTGAGATCACTTAAAGTGCATCCAAAGTGAAGAGAATTAATTTACATAACTGTGAGTTAGACCTTCACAAATGGACTTTCCCAGATTTTCCTTATAAGAGAGCTTAGCACGATGCGGAGAACCTGGGCTTTCCAGAGGGCCTCGACCCGGACAAAACTCTATCCACCTGAAAGGTGCAGTTTTACATTCCCATTAGTTTTTTCTGTGTTAAGTGTTTTTAGGGTTCACTTCCAAATGCACTGGAGCTGAGAGGCCCCTCCACAGCAAGGGCTGGTAAATTACAAGCGTTTCCCAGCTCTTCGATGTGTGCATGGAGTATATAAGCACGTTCTGCTAAATAATGTCATTTTGTTTAATTCAGTCTTAAGTGACAATGATCTCCACATTAGATATTTTGTTCAAAGTAAAATGATCCTCCACCAAATGGAAGGAGGAAATTGTAAGGAAAAGGCATTCTGACCCCTTGGACCCTTAACAGTTCTTTATGTTACTGAGTTCAAGGAAACCAAGCCTGGCAACAATTTGCTTATGAGCCAGGCTTCATCATGAATTTCACTTTTGGCAAAAGAGTGATCTTAAAAACTACAGTTAGCGAGGGGAAAATTCTTCAAAAACAATTTGCATTTCTTATTTGAGGCAAATAAATTAGAATTTACCACTTAACATTATAAACGGTTGCTTCAGCGGTAGGTCTCACATGCTCAAGCTACAGCTATGATTTCCAAATTTGAATGGAACTAGACCTCTTTTATAAAAGTTGGAGACAAGCAGAAACTTATTAAGACTAATGTTTCCTCTATGGAACTGAAACTGCTTACATATATTTGAAATGTTTTTAAGCAACAAAACACTCTTTAGCTGAACGTCTGGACAGTCAGGCAATATCTGAACGTAGTAAGGACAGGACTCTCTGGAGTGGCACAGTCTACTGACTCAAGAGTACAAGTGCTAACCTCCAATGTGTTCTAAAGAGAGTGAGAGAAATTAAACTCTAACCTACTTTGACACTGCTTACATTACAGTGTCTATGTGTGAAGCTGATATTATTATTTGTTTTTTATAACAGAAAACCCAGAGACGCCCTGACTGCAGTTTATAATTCTATCAAATTGCTGCTAGTGTCCTTTACCTCTGCCTTCCTGTACAGCCAAGACTATATTATTATTAAACCACGTTCTCTTTAAGTAACACTCTGAACTGGCCACCACACTCAAAAGTTATTAGCCCACTAGTTAATATTGCTTAATTTACAGGTAACCAGAGTCAGGGAGGCACACTTTTCAAAAGGACAATGAAAAAAGTTTGAAAATTTATTAGCAATGTATGTTTTTATTCTTTTTCTCTTTTTTTTTGAGGAGAGGATTCAAAAACAAGCATTCTAAACATTCTCATTTGTGTCAAAGTAACTTGTATTGTTGCCTGCTGGTGGGCTCAACAATAAGATCTGAAACCAACTACACAGCAACTATGCAGGCATTTTACAGTATATAAAGGTTACATACAGTTACACACCGAGGGGAGAAAACGCTAACCAGTTGGCCAAGTGCACCATCTGAGTGTTGGATCTCCCTCCTGGGAGGCCTTCCTCCTGTTTGGGGACAGCAGGTGAAGAGAACTGCGGGAAGAACCACACAGTCCTCAGTGCCCTGGAAACCAGTCACCTCCACCGAGGAGGATGAATAAGAAATGTGTGAGCGATTTATGGTCATCCCAGAACCCAGGGTTTCTAACTCCACCTTGAGTGACAGTCATGTCTGTGGCTGGCAGAGGAGAAGAGGAAGGCCCACAGCCCCTCAGAGAAAACCACCAGGCAGTTAGCTTCACGGCACTCCTCTTAGAAACACACGCGTTTTCCCACTCATTGACAACACAGCATGTTTAATAACATCTGCCGATTCCCGGTGCATCCTCACCGGTCACAGCTCTCAGTCCTTATTTAGCTGTGGAAAACGACACCAAGCTTTCTCTGTCTTCTAGAACACGATCTTTTCCAGGCCACAAGTGAAAAACATTGCAACATATAAAGATATTTGAGATGCCACACTTTCTCTATACAAACATTTATGCACAGCTCTTAGCAAGGGTTATTTTTATTTTCTCTTTTTAGAAGTGTCAAGAATTTCACCCATTTCAAAGCGGCACTAAAATTGCTGATTTATCATTTCCTTTATTTTGCTACATTTTCATTACACATTTTTAATTCAGCACAATTAACAAAGGAAGAAGGCAGACTTGTTTAGTACAGAGGGAGGCAGGTTAAACTTCCCCTCTTTAACTATTAACTTTAAAATGCCAGGTGGGTCTTCGTAGGGACAGGAAACCCTACTTTCTTCTTTGCCTTTCCATCTCTTAAAAATGTAGCAAGCACTTCTCAAGTTTCCCCCAAACTCTTAGGAGACACTTATTTTCTTGCAAATTAATTCTTTTTAACTCCTTATGATAGCTTTGAATCCCATAAAGAAAGATGAATTATCGCCATACTGAGCCCAAGCTGTGTCACAGGAGGAGACAAATAGAGACCCCCACTGTGTTTAACAATGTAGAAGAAATTCCAGGCGCAAAAGAAAAATTTCTGTCCTTCTCCCCCAGACCTGGAAAGCGCGTGTGCTCACAGAGCTGAACGGTGGAGGGCAGTCTTGCTATGCTCAGCGCGCGGCACTGACCCACACGCTCCCTCTCACTCACTGGTCCACACCACAAATTTGTTAAGTCACGACCACCTGTGGCACAGGCCCCAGGCATCTACTGTTTAAACTGGTTCAGTTTTAATCTGTGAGGTGAAGCTCCAGGGAAAGAAACACTGTCCCTTTATGGGACACGAAGTGGAGGCAGCAGCACACACACACAGTGACTTTGCTAGAAAGATGTTTGGTGCACTTCAAGTCTTGCACAATCGTCCTTTTATCCAGCTGTCATGCTATACTCACGCTCACATCACTATTTGTGCTTCAGAAAAAGCACAGACCTGAGACATGCCAGCAGAAGCCAGCAAGCTGAAAACAAGGTTTTGTTAAGTCACTTCAGGTGAAGGTGGTGAGCTGTTTAAATACAGAGATCTCCAAGATTTGATACAAAGTATTCCACATCATTTTATGACATTCCTCCTAGAAAGTGTCTATTCCATCCCAATCCACTAACAGAGCATGCACAAACCCTCCCATTCCCCATCACTTAGTTGGGGGAGGGAGGAGAGATCGAGTGAGCAAGAAAAGTGCATTTGGTGCAAAAATGCCTCCGTTGAAATAGCCCTAGTCACACAACTAGGAAAGAGGCCGAGATCACCTGTGAGCATTTGGCTTCAGGCAATCACATCCTTCCCATCATCTGTCATGACTTCGCGATGCTGTTTCATTTCTATGGGAGAAATTGGCATACAAGCAGAAAGCCATCCTGGAAAAAGCCACCGCCCATCCCATGATGCCAGTGACTTTGCATGTGTACAAATTACTCAAGACTATTATCAAACAGCTCCGTTTGAGGCCACTCTGAGGACCCGTAATGCTGAGGAATGAGGACAAAGTGCCCTGGCACCTGCAGGGTTAATTAAACCGTTCAAGATGTAATGGCTACACAAAAGCAAGCCAGTTTCTCTTCTTCCAAGAGCTATAAACACTTGTGCTGAACTGGATGGCATTTGATAAGCCTGGACCGCACGGAACAAACTCATGGGATCTCTAGTTAGCACGGACTCGGAGTTCACACTTAACAGAACAGAGCTGAGTCCTGTTGCCAAGGTCAACAGCACACATGCACTAATTGTATTATGAGCTTGACATCTAGTGGCCACCCCTGGCAGGGCGAAGCAGGCAAAGGCTTGTCACAACACTCCCAAGGACTCACCTTCAGGGAGAGAAGGGACAAGCCAGCCAGCTTTAGGCCACCCACCTTTCCTAGAACCACAGTTTAAAAAGGTTCCATGCCATATCATGAAGTCACCAGGCTTTCAAAGAATGCAAAAGGGGCTGAACCTCCTAGAGAGCACACAAAACTAGGCTAGAGGTGAGAGAAAAGGTCCACCCTCAGAGGAGAAACCGCTCGGCACCATCATCAGCTTCCTTTGGTGGCCAGAACTCCCTTCCTTTAATTAAGAAACAAATCAATCTTAGTCTCAAGCATAAAGGTCACCTCATTATTTTGTTAAAAAATTGTATTTTTCACTTTCTGGAGCATGCCTTGCCTTGTTTGGCAGTCACACAATTAACTGCATCTTAAATCATAACTGTGTTGAAATTACAAGAGAAAAACCCAAAATACTTTTAAAACATTTTTCTTAAAGTAATTACTAAAATTCTATTTTCACATAGATTGTATATGAAATGTGCAGTACATGTAATTAAACATTGTAATTACAATAGTGTCCCACCAGTAGTAGTATTAGCTCACATCTTCACGAGACTGTCTAAGATTCACTGGTGTTTCTCATACTGGCAACAAGTCAAGAAATCAAGGAGGAAAAGGGAAACCAATAAAGCAGTGAAGGAAAAGAGAAAAAGGGAAACCCTTCCTGGATTGTATTATTTTAAAAAAATGGCACTCAGAACTATGTCGCTGTGTTAAAAGATGGTGAAAAGCCCACAAGCAGCCTAAAGGATTTTTAATTTACTTACAGGAGATCTTGTGCCAATACTTACACATAAGAATGCTAAATTCCAGCTGATGGTCAGTTCACAGAACAAAAATCTTGGCTCTGTTTGCTGCATTCCCTATCCCCAAAGAAAATGTTCTTAAGGCCACTGGGAGAAGGGTGGCAGAGATGAATATGAAAGCTGACCCACTTTTGTCTCTTTCCCCCATCATCTAGATACAAAGAAATCCTCAGCACGCTAAATAATTCCCGCTGCTCCTCCACACCTTTCCCTTTCCTGCGGTCTGAACGTGTCCAAAAACCCTGGATTACGCTTAGCTTTGAAAAGTTTAGAGCATGCCCTTCTAAGAATTCCCTAACTCTTGCCTCACAACCAGCTCTCCTTAAGGTGGAATTAATTGGCACCCATTTTAGGAGTACGAATTTTTAAACAGGTTAAGTTTTTTGAGCGCTATTTTAAAAAGGAATGTTTGCAAATTCTCCCCCCTCCCCTCTCCCCCTTCACTTACTTTCTACCTTTCATGTTTCAGAGAAAACAATCTGCCAGTGGATGTAAGAAAGTGGCTTCTGTTTTGTCCCTTTTGGTATGCTGAATTGTAAATGTGAGGCTTGGGGGTGGGGGGGTAGGGGGAGCTGGAGGCAAACCCTGCACGTACAGATAAAAGAAAAAAAGATCCCTTCACTGAGCACGGGTGGCTTTCTCTCCCTGAACTTAAGCAGTCTATGAATTCCTCGCCTTAGTGCTTAGGTCGCAGACTCACCACATTGGAAAAGATTTTTAAGATAGCCATAAACTGCACCGGTAGAAAATAAAAACACCGCGAGGTAGTGGATGCCACAAAGAAGATGCGCCCCCAAAACTGTTTTAAATTACAACATTCTTTTGTTCTTCCTTAAACACAGACTTTCCCAGGGCAGAGAAATGCCTCTTTAGGACTGCTTTTCTTTTCCTTTTGCCAGCACAGGGCTGCCACGTCTTTAAAGTTGGTGGTGGGGCTTAAACGCGGCACTGTCACTGGAAGTTTTAATGAGTTTTTCTTAGAACAAAAATGTTCAGCTGGCTCAGAGGATATCATTACCAGTGGCACAGATCTAACTGAACCCCAAAGCTGCACCACATTTATTTCTAAAAGGGGAAATAATCACGAATAAGCAATTTAAAATGACAGTTTCTATTGAGGTTTTAAGGCTCAGTAACTTAAAATAAAATGTTATCACAAGGTAACTCCAGAACTTTCCACAAGACGAGCACTGCTTGTTTTCATTCAGGCTTGTCATTCATTCCTTCAGTGCTATGGTCTGGAGAGAACCAAAGCTATTGCTGTTTTTTTTTCCTTCCCATTGTTTGTCTAAAAACCAAATCCTGAAAAATAAACCATAAAAATGTAGAGTTTCTACTGGGAGTCAACATGACAATGTATTTTTGCTCCCCACTATTTTCTCTCTCTCTCTCTCTCTCTTTTTTTTTACATATGGTATCTGTCCTGTATGGCATTAACAAAAGCCTTCAATTTTACTGCAGGATGGACCTAGTGCTTTAATTAACACGTCACACCCAAAGTGATACAAAGGAATCATTTACTCCATTTCTAAAACACTGTAGTAGACTTAGCTCACTTAGAACTTCATGCAGCACATATTTGTCTCCCGTGCCCCTAAAAAGAATTTAAAATTTGAAATGACAATGGGATAATTTAGTTTACACAACCATTTATCTTTTTTTTTTTTTTTTTAAAAACCTACTTTTCTTGGTTATCTCAGAGTTAAGACAGCGTGAGCATTCCTTGGCCTCAGAGTAAACAGAGTATCTTTTATGCTCCGTGAACAATCTGCTTCAGAACAATTAAATCAGAAAGAACTTGTTTTAATAGTTTGCCTGAACTATCCTTCAAACCCGAAGAGCGTATGTTGCTTTACTAGGGCTGATCCTCAGACAGGCTATTTTTGGCCTGTTGCAAAATATGATGAGGAACTGTGGCAACCTCGGGATCAGAAGTCTGAACCACCGTGCAAAACACAGCCTGCATAGAAAACGCCAGTTTTGAAAGGATGGAAAACCTGGATATGGGAGAGTCTCGAAATAAATTAGAGCAGCGAGCAGAATTCAAAAGAGAACTCGTAAATAATTGACTATCTGGGGTTTTCAACACTGTCCGGGTTATATATCCTCCAACGTGTTTACACGATTAACTTTACCACACTCACGTTTCTGAAGCGAAATTAAAAATGAACAACAGTGCCTCCGCTTGTTAACTGTTAAACACATGAGGTTTTACTCTATTAATTAAAATATGCTTTAATAAAAGGAGACATTGCACATTTTGATAACGACCCTACAAAGCGGAGAAGTATTTACACTGTTGCATTTTAGGGCGGCTGTGAAAGCGGATTTTGAGCTATTCAGGAGCCGCAATAATGAAGCTTTAAAATTCCTCACTGGGATGCAGTGTAGTTCTTTTGAGGGAAAGACTGTCTTTCTCATTCGGCAGAAATAAATCCATTCATTTGATCATGTAGTCATTGAGGGTAATACAAAACAACCCAAGTGTGAGAAATTCTATGTGAAGAAGTAAACAAAACAAAAAAAAATCCATTTCCATGACAAAAAGATTCTTTGTCCCTAATCTACCCAACATATGCAAGCGTTTCTTTTTAGCATATCGCCTGTTCTAATCTTGGCTGACTTGGCTGCAGAGCTGCGGACTCCCTCACCTCACAGCAACAAAAAGACCCAACGAGTCCCATTTGATTTAATTCATCCCAGGGCTGCTGTGGGCATTTTCTCACTTTCTACTGCGACTTGTATGCTTTGTCAAACTTTAACGCTTGTATGTTAAACCCTTAAATTCCGCCTATTTGCTAGGGTTTTGCGTTTGGTTTCTTTTGGAAGGTGGTATTATTTCCTTAGTTAAAAGATTATTTAGTATCTGCCTCTAAACAATTTACAATTGGTTGATCATAAAAGTTGGCTTTTAAGGAATAAATTATTCCACCTCGAACTAGTTGGGGAGGTCCGTGCCATATGCGGCCGCCCCTCCTTGGCCTCTTTGCCGGCGCCCTGGGGACCCTGGTAAGGTGCGCCAAAACTGGCACCCAGGGCTCAAGGATTCAGGGTGCCATAAACTTTAGGGTGCCAAAGTTCAACCACAGTAAATTCGCATCTTCCGTAGCGCCTGCCTTGCACTTTTGGATGGTTCGAAGAGGAAGTTGCTACCAGCGAAATAACTGTGAAGGTATCTCCAAAGCCCGATTTCGGTGCATCCAAAAGAGTACGAAAAGGCCGAAGGGAAAACTTGGATTCCGCCAGGAACGTGCTGAGGTCCTAACGCATGCACGCACTAGCCCCCGAAAGAAACAGCTGTGCTCGCGCCCCACAATTCCCTAGTCGGCCATTAAGGAAAGGCCAAGAGACATTTACTTCCCACTTGCTTCCGAAAGGGATGATTGGATTTGTCAACGCTCTGGGACACCGCGGGGTTCGCGGCCCGAGGGTCACCCGAGGCGGCCTGCTGGCGGTATCGGGGACAGGCAACAGAGACTGGGATCACCGAGGTGGCGTTGGGGCCCCGGGTAGGCTCCAGACGAGCACCGGCTGGGCACCAGGACGCGCGTTGCCGAACAAAGCTGGCCAGGCGGCGGCTTCCAGGGCCCGCGTCCAGCGGTAGGTGAGCCCCGGGCGCGTCCCCCGCTGCTGAGCCCGCCCTGGGAACAGTACTGAGCTAGACCAGGGTCCCGGAGCTTCTGGAGGCTCCGGGCCCGCCGAAGCAGGGTGGGGGAGCAGAGACCAGGAGCAGATAGGGGTGGCAGCGCGGACACCCCCCCCCCAACACCTCCCGCCCGCTCTCGGCGAGCGGGCCTCCGCCTCCGGCCCAGCCGATTCCGGTCCATCCTGGAGCCGGCCCGGCCGCAGCTCCGTCCGCGCGCAGCTCCTCAACTCGGAGCAGCAGCGGAGCCAAGTTTACTTGGCCCGCAACTCTTTTCCGCTCCGCGCGCTTCGACGGAGTACCGGTCCCGGTTGCCAGACTGGCCGAGGGAGCGGACTCCTAGCTAGCACTCGCTCACCGGAACCGGGGAACTTTCTCCCACTCCAAGACGCGCACAGTCGCTCCCACCACCCGCGCTTCCCAACCTGGGTGGGCGCCCCAGAACTCCGGGCCACCCTGAGGTCCCCGGCCCTCACCGTGCTCTGAAGCCCCGTCCTGCGGCGGTAGCTCCTCGTCCGACTTGAGGTGCTGGGGCTTGGCCTGCTTGCGCCGAGACATGCTGCTAGCGGCGCTCCGGCCCCGTGCGGGGCAGCGGCATCAGCGGGGTGGCCGGCGGGGACAGCGCGGGGTGGGCGCGGGGTGGCCGGGCGGGCGCGGGGCGCCGGGCGCGGGGCGGTGGCGGCGGCTGCGCGGGCCGCGCATGGGGCTGAGCAATTAGGCTGGTGAATAATGCATGTCCATTAGCGGAGGGCCGCGCCGATTGGCCGGCCTCCAGCGGACTCCGGCGGCCTATGCAAATGAGGCCGCTCTCGCAATTAGCAGCCGCGCTGGCGAGGAGGGGCCGCGGCTCCTTCGGACCTGGGTGCGCGCTGCCCCACGCAGCTCACATCTCGGGCTCCCGCGACCGCGCTCGGGCGCCACGCTCTTCGGCTGCCCAGGTGCGGCTGCGGCGGGCCGGGGTGCGGTGCGGACCGTGGCAGCGAACCCTCCGCGCCGCGCAGGCTGCAAACTTTGGTGGCGTCCGCGCGGCGCCGTCTCCGCCGGCGCGCCGGGCTCGCCCCTTTATAGAGTGCCTGCGCCGTCGCCCGCACCCCCCCCCGCCGCCGCCGGGCGGCCCCTCCCGGAGCGAGCGGCCGCGGGCAGGGCTCCGGCCCGGCGCCTTTGTCTCGCCCCGGCCGATCGGGCGCCGCACCGCCTGCGCTCCCGGTCGGCCGGCCGACTGCCTTTGGTCCTCGGCAGCGGGTCGCCGCGCCGCTCAGCTCGCCCGGCCCGTTCCGGCTCAGGTGTCCCTGTCTCCGGACTTTCTCTCCCGGCTCTTGTCCACTTCGCGGGGTCCTCAGCGGCCCGCCAGGCTCAGAGGCTCGAGGCCGGAGCGGAGTGCGCACGCTAGGGTGGCGGGACTTCGGCAAGACCAACTTTCCGGTTCGGAAGCGGCGCGGGCCGCGCGGCTCCTCCCCTCCCCGCGTTCTCCTCCCCTCTGCTGTCTCCCCCTCCCTCCGGTCCCCACCGACTTCTGAGTGCCCGCCCCACCCGCCGCCACCACTAGGGCCTCCACGGCTCCGCGCCCGCCTGCCAGGGCCTCCCCACGGCGGACGGCTTCTTAAGTCCAGGGGAGGGAGGGGGCAGCGGGACTTCGGTGCCGCCCCCCTTTTCCCGTTCCCGCTGCTTCTGTGGCCCCAGTGCCCACTGTCCGGGCCCGCAGAGTGGGCAACGAGTGCGACTCAAAGTTCCAAGTCCACGAAAGTCCGGCGAGCGGGCCGCGAGTTGTTGGGATTTCGGGGGTGACGTGGGGGGCAGGTGAGGGGGTCGCGCATGTCTACGCCAGCCTGGCACCCTTGGCCCCCTGGCGCGGCGCGCTCCCCGCACCGGTCTCCCCGCCCGCGGTCACGCGAACGCGGCCTCGCTCCCGCGCGCTCACTCGCGCGCTCTCCCACCACACCGAGTACACGCATCCGCGTGCGTCCTCCATCCCGGAGCTGCCACCAGGATGTGCCCCAGGCCTCGCCGCAGCAGCTCCAATGCCGTTCTCCCCAGCATGCCCTTTTTTCACTTCTTTAATTTCTTATTTTTGCCGGTGCAAGTGACCAAGAGTGCAAAGCTTTGGCTCAGATGGTCTCCCGGAGTTTACCCTGGTTTGTTTCGTGGGTGGAGATGGGAAAGTAGGCAGTGACCCTCCAACCCTAACGCCCAGCGACCGGCGAGCTTCCCGCAGGGCTGGGGAATGGGCTGCCTACTGATGGAATCCCTCGCCCCTTCCACAGGACCCAAGGCTGGCTAACTTGCTGAGCACTCCTAAAGCTGCCTTTCGGTTCTAGACTCCGGTTCCCACATTGCATTCGCCTTCTCGCATCTAGTCAAAGTTCCACGAAGCAACAGCTTTGGGCTCCGGGAAGCGCGAGAGAACTGTCCTGAAGAACAAGCGCACAGGAGGTTGGAGTCGCCTCCAAACAGCCCTAAGAACTACTTATGAAAAAAAAAATAATTCCTTAAGGTTGGTTTGTTTTTCCTTTTGGTGGAGGGTGTACTCATTTAAGTGGAAAAAAATTTAAAAAAAAAGCAAATAAAAGATGTTCCAAATCTCGAGCTCCGTTTTAACACACACGCACACGGATGGCATGTTTACAGTTAAGTTATGGGGGTGAAATGTCTGTGTCGCTGTACACGCGGTGAAGTTCTGAAGGGCTGCAGATTGGGAGGAGGACCCAAGTGCCTGGTGCAGAGGCCTTTGATGACAAAAAGTTTACAACTAGGACTTTGGGGCGATCATGGGGCAAAACTTTTACTGTCAAAACTTGAACAAGAGAAAGCAGTAAGGAAGAGAAAAAAAATGTTGGAGGGCAGGCGTGATGTGTGGAATGATTTTTTTTTATTGCAAAATTTGTAGAACAATTAAGAGTTAGAGAAAAGTTGCAGCGACTTGATGGGAAGGTTGTCATTAGAAAACACAGGTCGTGGGTGTCCAATGCCTGGCCAAAAGTGCGCTTCTTTTATGGTTCGCTTTACCCTCCCTCCCTCTCCCCACCCCCTGCTGGCACAAACTAAGGGAGAAGCAAAAACGGGTTCCCACAAACGTCTGAAGCCTTTAGGGAGGGTGGGTCCCAGTGGATCCCACAACCACCTGGTCCCCATCAACCCTTCACTGGGTCACTTTAAGCCTCTCTTAACCTTTTTCTTGTTGCTTGAGGTTCTCTTCCACCCTCTTGCTGCCCACTGCTCCTGATCTCTTTAGCAAGCCCGAATGCTTGCCCAGGTCTTTTTTCCCAATGTAGCTGTTTAATTGGGAGACTTGCTTTGCATTTTCTGTGTAGTTCTGGGGAGGATCGGCCTAGTCCCTCCAATGAAGGCGAATCTAGCCCCGGCCCTTTTTGTGAAAGAAGCACGCCCTTAGATTCCAGAGGTGTGGAGTGATTTTTAAGCCTTAAGTGAAGCAGGTGGGGCTCAGGCAGAAGTGGACATTGCTGATCAACGTCTCCAGCTAGCCTGCATGGGTGCCGGGTGCTGAGGTCTCCACGTTGGATCAGCCTAGGGTGGTCTGCCATGGCAGAGTCATGGCCAAGCCTGGTTGAGCTATGTGGGTGAGCTTGCAGGCTACCTCACTCCCCTGAAGCTGACTTAGCTGGAATTTTCGTTGAGAAGGTGTCAAAGACGTGGAGGAAAGGACCAGGTGCATTGTGTATAACAGAAACCTACAGAGATTCCCTCCATTGTGGAAGGGCGATACTCAAGTGAATTCTGAAGTGCACCTTTCAAAGATTGGAATCAGGGAAAGGGTTTTTTTTTTTTTTAATAGTAAAATTGGAAAACAAAAGCACGTTTCTTTCTCTTTACCTGTTCTCTCCCTCCCTTGCCTTCCAATGCTTATGTGGAAAACCTTGCATTGTCACCCTGTGTGGTAAATTTTGAGGAAAGAGTTGGCCTCGGAAGCTTTAATCAAATCAGTATATTGCAAAGTGACAATGTGTTGTGGAGTGTTTTCGCAGATGGATCAGAAAGCAGTCTCTCTGGCTCTGCCCAGGTTAACACAGAAGAGGTACAGGCTCCACAGTGGTTAGGCACACCAGACATGGACACTTATCACGTGACCGCTGTCTATTAAAATATTGCAATACCTAAGCTCCATTGCAAAAACAAAAGTTGCTTTTCCTCCCTATAATTAAATCTAATTTGTTAATTGTCTTTCCTCTTGCAATGTTGTTTTCATCTTAAGAGGTGACACGTTATTATTTTGTCTGCTTAATGATATTATTTACAAATTAATACTGTATATTTTACATTAATGGAACATATAATTAGGTGTTTGGATTAATTTGTATCATTTTTTCAGATAAAGCAGAAAGCCTGTCTGCAAGATTGACTTGACCAGAGGAGTTGAATAGTTGGTTCTGACTTCCCAGCCACAGTTTATGGACAATACGTGACTCTGGATTCACAGCAGACAGACTTGCATAGGTGCACTTGACATTTGGTTTACAATGCGTTCATTCCCCCAGCTCCTTCACACAAAACAGGCCTTCTGTCTCCTTTCACCCCTTTCCCTCACAAAATTCCTATTTTCTTTTTAGTTTTTGTTTGTCCTACTCCCTGGCCCCCTCTCCCCCTCTCTCCTTCCCTTTGGTTCCTTTCCCATCCCAACTTTTTTAAAAAACTCCTTTGAGTTAAATTCAGCATGATTTTGTGTCTTTAGTGCTGTGACAAGTGACCGCTAATTGGTTCTCACTTGAGCAAAGATATTACCATACTAATATTATTATTGGTAAGAAGAGGTAATTGATAACACCACCTGCCACTCTGGGGCAATCACAATGATAAATGTTTCCATCAACAGGAAATCTGTGCTTGGTGTACCACAGCCCAACGCAAACAGCATGTCAAGTGCCAATTATAGAGATGTTGCTTTCCTATTACAGGGTGTGTGTGTACTAGAAAACATGTTGCCAAAAATTGTACCTGTGAGGTATTTTTGAAAAACGTTTTATCTGAGTGTCTGTTCTCCCACTTGAAGTTAAACTACTGAAATCAGTCCCTAGCCTTGCCCACACCAGATTCAGCTCAGCTCCTGCTCTGATCGCTGTTTGCAAATCAAAGTCATTGAGATAAATTTGCCCAGATACTTTTAAGAGGAGGGGGCCATGTGCTTCGTATATCAATTCATGTTGTTTCCTGTGCTGCGGAACCTAGCTGCACATTCGCTACAGGACATCATGCAGCTCCACCGTGGGCAAGACGGTGGAGCATTCCATGGCTTTTTATGACACACACACACACACAGAGCTCACAACCACCATCTGCATGCCGGGGTGGGGGTGGGGCTACAAATGATGTGGAAGTCCTTCTCCCCTGACCACCAAACTTTGAATGTGGGCTGCATGAGGCTGGGAAGGGATGCTTTAGCATATATGATTATATAAATAATGCCAGGACTGGAAACTTTGATTCCCCTGCCTATGGGGAGGCACAAGTGATTATTATTAGCTTGCATTAATAGATGCAGGCCTCAAAAGGCGAAATCAGCTATTGATAATTGCAAGAAGTATACGGCAGCTACTGTATCGATCGGCTGGCCCCTTATTCCCCTGGTATGGGAGAGATAAGAAGACTCACTCTTTAGTGCAATATAATTTCTTTTGACCTATCTGCTTGCTACAGACTTATGATGAATAGCCAGAGTGGTTAAAGTCCTTTATCACGAAAGTTACCCCTTGATATAATATTGATTCTTTATAACTAGCTCCAAACACAAAAATCAAACTGTCCTCTTGACCATCATCATCATCAATATCATCACAAAGCCTTCGGAATAAAGATCAGCTGCAACCTGAAAACGCTTTCTGTAATCTCCCTGGCTAATCTTTATTTGCTGATGATGAAAAGAAAAAAAAGGGGGGGGGATGGAATGTCATTTGGACAAACACTGTATTTATACTCTTACACGTCTTAGGTCAAGGCAGGCTTGTCTCTCTTGGGGAGTGTGACGCGGCCAGCGTGGTCAGGCCTGCTAGGCCTGGCTTTGGAGCTATCCCTGAGAGCCCTTTCTGGGGAGACCAAAGGGACTCAAGGGCTCCCCGTGAGCTGCCTTGCTTTGGAGATAGGACTGGCCCAGAGCTTCCAGATCAATGGGAAAGCGTCCTCTTCCTGGGTGCTCTGGCCAGCCCGAAGTCCTGGCGCCCGAGAGGAGAGGGGACTCGCCGGGTGGGCTGGCCCGCACGGAGGGGCCGTCAGCCTAGAGGCGACATCAAAGGCTGCCCCTGCAATTCGTGTGCATTTCCCTCAATTAAGGGCATTTCCTGTCCTCTCTGCTTCTCCGCCCGCCCCGCCCCCCGCGCCAGCTTGGCCTACGGGAGCCGGGGACCAGAGGTTTGTAGTCATTTCCCCCCAGGAGCGCGCGTGAGGACGCATGCACACGCGTGAGCCCCGGAGGAGGCCGCACTGAGGGTCTATCGAGGCCGAGTATCGGACACATCTGGGGACGTGTTAGGTGGTGGACTGGGTGGAAGACGAAGGGAATGTACCAAGCCTGTCTTCTGGAGCTTTCTGGCTCCCAGAGTCCAACCTTATTCCTTATTATAGGCTTTTCTTCTGTCCTCCACCAGTGACTGTCTTTATAAACCCCACGTGCAAGGTTCTCAAGCGGCCCCTCCATTCAACACACCACTGACTTAGGTCCCTTCCCACCCGCATTTCTGCAGCCTACAGATGTCACGCGCCAAACTGGTGGGGGTGGGGCGAGATGAAATAGTTGTAAGAATGTCGCGGCTGCTAGGGCAAAAGCGAGGGGACCACCCCCTGCAGTTTCCTAATTAGTATGGCGGTAGGGTCTGGGACGGCTTGGAGGCCCCTCGGAGGTCTATACTGCACTAGGCAGGGAGGACGAAGTCTCTCCCACTCTGACGCCTTCACGGAAGCCCCGAGTTCCGGCGCGGGTCCCTGGGAGCATGGACCATAATTTCTGACACTCCCAACTGGGCAGCGCAGGTTGGTGGTTTCAGTCCCCAAACCACTTGTCAGTACCGCATCGCATCCCTCCTTCTCTTCCTATCTTTTGAGCCAAGAACGACTTCTACCGCTCCAGGTCTCAGTTCTTCAGAGGTCGCGGTGCAGGACTCCACCGCGTGGAACACAGCTTGGAGTGACACACACACAGCCCTGAACCTGGCAACGGCACTGGGCTGATCTAAGGCCCTTTGGAGAGCCTGGGGCTCTTTTCCCTGTCCGCGGGGATGTGTTAGGATTCATGCAGGAAACCGAACACCACTCTTCATAAGGGAGTCTAAGAAGTTTGAGAAAGCCGGCACAGTTACTGTGAAGTAACTCTTTGCATGGTTCTCTGCCTCCTCATTGTTATGGATGCCATTTGTTTTGATTTCAAGCTTTGCCTAAGTTCAGAGATGCAATTCTGCAGAAGGGAGAGAAAATGCTTACCACAAGGCCAGGACTACCTACTTCCCCACAAACCAGCCAGTTCTGGGTGGGGGCTCCTGCTCTCATTCAAGGGTTACCTAATGCTGGCTTCTGAGAGAAACAGCTCTGTGGTGGGCCAGGCCCAGCCAGGCCGGGTAAAGGCTGTCCCATTAGATTCTGATCAGTCTCCAGGAACAAGACATGACATCAAGGTAGAATCAGCACCGGGACCTGGGGAAAATGAGTTGGGTCTGATTATTAAAGTTATTAAAGGGGATCAAAGAATTTCCAAGTAGAGGAACCAGGTTCAGAAAAAGAAAGAAATAAAAAGAAACTGTTTTCAGAACTAAAGTGCCACCACAGAGGTAACAGGATCCCTCCCTCCCAGCACCCTTCCTTCAGAGAAACTGGGCTAAATGCATTTTATGCTCTGAATTACAGATGTCTGATTCATCAGGACTTTTCTGTTTAAAATAAAGCATAAAGCTGGGGAGGCAGCTTAGTGGTGGAACACTTGCTGAGTAAGTGTGAGTCCCTGGAACCCATCCCAGCCCCCTCCACAGGAAAGGGGAGAACTGTAGTGAGACCCTGCTGTCTATGGGAGGATGAATGTCAGTCACAAGCAAGGACAATTTAAGTGGCCGGTTCAGCAGCACACTAGAACGCCCACCCGCAGTGTAAACTTCAGAACACTCCCCACAGGGCTCGCAGTGTTTACCATGCATCTTCAGGAGCAAGGAAGTGTCCAGTGTCCTTTAGTGAGTAACTGAAGGGTTGTGCTTTTGTTTTATTATAGATGTCTTACCAAGAAAGGACAACTCTGTTCTTAAGCTCAGTGACCCTGCATTATTAGCATATGGCCTTGTCTTAAGGCAAGGTGGCCTCCAAGGCTGAATGTGAAGAAGGAAGGGGTCTTGAGAGTACTCTTGCCACTGTGGCCAAGGAGCAGCCATTTATTCATCTGTCAGAGCTACATGATGGAGAACAAGGTAGAGAGGGCACATCAGAGGAAGGTGGCAGACTAGGGAGTCTGAGGAACAGCAGAGTGTGAAAGGCCAGAGAGAAGAGAGGAGGGTCTGCCACTCTCAGCTGGGAGAGTCTTCAAGGAGAGAAGACCTGGGCCAGTAGTGTGTGTGTATGTGTGTGTGTGTGTGTGTGGGGGGGTGTCCAGGTTCTTAAATCAGCTCCCTCCTGGAATGCGCACCTCTCAGACTACACAGTCTAGGCTGAAGTTCAGGCAGCAGTCTTTGTTGCCTGGTGTGAGGGTCCTCTTTCCCATGGGGAGACCCCCCCAGGGAGCAGCCATCTCTGAGCATGTTTGCTAAGCTTCTGTGGAAACTGTTTCTGTTTCCTGGCAAACTTGAAAAAAAGTGATCTTCCTATTCCACATGGTCAGAGGATAGGCAACACCCCCATGCCCCCACCCCTGCCTCACTGCCACCACCCTCTCCCCCTCCCCCGCTGGGTCTTCTCTGTGGTTCTTACTTGCCAGCACAGGGCCACAAGATCAGTTTTCTGTGGGAGACTTCAGAACCAGGAAGAGCTTCCAGAAAGACTTCCTTGGGTAGGCATTTCCTTGTGCAGGACTGCATGTGTGTCTGATAGCTCAAGCAATAGATGTGTGAGTGTACATGCACACACATGTGCATATGGTCCATCCACTGACCTTGGTTGAATTCCTCATTGCTGCTCCCTCTCATTGCTGCTAATCTGGAGGCAGTGTTAGAAACTCTTGCTACTGTGTGTGTGGGGGAAGGGGGTGTCTCTCTAGCTTTAACCTCCCAGATGTTCAGATTTTTGTCTACGAAGTCCACGTTATCCCTAGGCAACATGTCTGGACTTTCCTGTGTATCTCTAACTGCTTTGCTTCGTCACTCCTTTGTCAGATGCATTCAGGTAGATTCTGAAGTAGTAGTGACATACATGTCCAACTCCTCCCCTGCACTGGTGGCGATGGAGAAGGAGAATATTGCTCATCTTAGACTGCTGGGAAACACATTCTTGATGAGACCGTGTGCCGCACTTCTGCCCATACTGTTTCCCCTTTTGCTTCTTGTGCAACAATGATGTCATTACCTTCTTCGGAAGTGACCATCAAGATGAGCCCGACCTTGTCCTCCCTGACAGTGTGGCTGTTATTTCTTTGGATATCTGAGGCAGAGTCCATTTTCTCCTGCAGAAGGGTTTGTTCAAATGATCTAATTTCTCACCCTTGCCGTCCTGGCCTTGCTGTACCATCCTAGTCCATCTTGGGCACCTACTCACCTCTTCCGTAGACTCACCTAAAACAGACTATTTTCGTCCTTGAGCAAATTTTGAGCCAGTGTTTCCTTTGTTCTTGTTGCTTCTTATTTTTTAAGAATCATTTTTATTTTTATATGTATGAGTGTTTCGCATGTATGTATGTATGTGTACCATGTGTGTACCTAGTGCCCACAGAAGTCAGATGGTGTTAATATCCTGGAACTGGAGTTATGATGTTGTGAGCAGCCATATGGGTGCTAGGAACCAAACCTAGGTCCTCTGGAGGACCAGAACATGCATTTAACTGCTAAGTCAATTCTCCGGCCCCTGGTTGCTTTCTTCTTTTGAGAAGGTTTCTTACCGTAGACCCTGGAAACCCAGATCTTCCTGCTTCTCCTCCCAAATGCTGGGATTATAGGCGTGTACCACCAAGCCTGGTATGACCCATTTGACATTTTTCTTTGAGAAGGCATTCCAAGATGGTACCTTCTTCACTCCTGGGGTTCCGTTCTCCCCTTTTCTTTTTATTGTTGGAGATCATGAATGGAGTTAAAAAATGGTTTTCAAAGAGTATCTCCCAGACCTCAAAACAATGGTCATGAAGTTATTCGGAAAGTAAGGTCTAATATAAACACACACCTGTGCCGCCATCTTTGTGTCTGTCCCAGCTCTGCTAGTCTCTGTGTCCTTGCCTCATGTCATCCGCGCCTGACGCTGTCCCAGTGAGAGAAACTGAAGGTTTCTGCCTCTTACGCCTGTCATATGATCTGCATGAGTCTCCTTAACTCTGGTCTTACTATTTGTGCCCCAGGGTGCTGTTATGAGGGAATTACATCAGCCACTTTGATTCTCACAGAATGTTGCAAAGCACCTTTGAGGAAGCAAACTGAACCACTGAGTCGTATTACATGGACAGATAGGTTGGCTCCGTGAATGTGTAGCTGTGCCTTCAGCTAGTCTCAGTAGTAGAAACTTGGTTGTATTTTTTTTTTTTTGGTACAGGGTTGGAAACCAGGGCCTTGTGCATGGCACGGCACACCCCCAGGATTCAATGTCTTGCTTCTAAACTAGAGAAGAGGAAACATGATGGCTTAAAAGTGATTTGTATGGGGCACTGGAGTGTGGCAGAGCAGCAGGGAACCCTGGCACACATCTAGCCTTGCCCCCAGTTGCCACAGTGCTCAGTTACAGATGGTCTCACAAGATGGGAGATTGGCTAGTGGGACAAATACGGGGGCTCAGTGGCTAGATGTCCCCTAATGTGCACTTCCTCAGATGGGTCTTCCTGATGACCAAACTATCTTCCAGAGGAACCCTGCCGGGAAGTTGAGGACACCTGGGTACCATTAGAGTCCTTCAATTCTCTCCCACACAGCCACACCCTGAGCGGATGTCCACACAGGTCTCTGTAAGCTTCGGGTTTGTGCAAGCACGGTAGTGCTCACCCACAGCTGTCAGGTGCATCTGGGCTTTCAGACTTCGCATGGGCAGGCTGGAAAACAGCACTGCATTGTGGGACATCTCCGTACTGCGGTGCTGTGGGGTGGGCCTGGGGAAACCGTCAGATGCACACTTGTTTTTCTCTAATGTCTCCAGACAGCCTTTCACTCAGAGTGAGACAAAATGGCAGCACTCATATCGACCTTCTGTTTTCTGCCAGGAAGGGAAGACGCTGCCTCTCCTTAGACACGCAGACACTCACGCCTGGCTTTCTGGTTGTCAACATCTGCCTAGATATCACAAGGTTGTGGGATTTACTGTTATAACAGTGTCTTTGCCACAGTGTTGATCAACATCAGGGAATTAGCCAAGCGTTTTGTGTCTGTTTATAGAGAGGCTACAACTGGAGGAAAGAGACATAGGAGCCGCTTTGCAGAAATGGAGTGGAGGCTTCTCTCTGTAATGTCTTCTTTGCCCATTGTGCCGATGTGTGGGGGTAGAAAATATGCATGGTTTTGTGAAATACTCCGCTTATATGCTTCTAAAAGTTCTGTTTTGTGTCTTTATCAATGTATCATTTGAACGTATATTTAAAATATACTTTATTCCAATACAAACATTTCTTCTATTCTGATATAGTTGTTAAATTATGGGTGTTTACAAGAAATGAGGGCAACTAATATATATTGACCATGTTTGTAGAAGGAGCTACTTTGCACATAAAAATAGGATAATTACAAATTTAATGCCATTAAAAAATGACAGAACATGAAATTATACATTAGTAGGGAGCTGGAGAGATGGCTTATGGTTAGAACACTGACTGCTCCTCTAGAGGAGGGTTCAATTCCCAGCACTGTCTGTAACCCCAGTGCCAGGGGATCTGAGGCCCTTCTTTGACTTTCACAAGCACCAGGCATGCATGTGTTACACATAAACACACAGAGGTAAAATACCTATCCATACACATTAAAATATTTTTAAAAAGAAAATATGCATAAGGAAAAAATTTGGTATGGTGATGTTCAGAAAGCATCCTGGGAAACTGAGTTAAAGGTCACTCTCTTTTTCGTTTTTTGGTTTTCTTGTTTGTTTTGTTTTGTTTTCTTAGACAGGGTTTCTCTATAGCTTTGGAGCCTACCTGGAACTAGCTCTTGTAGACCAGGCTGGGCTTGAACTCTGCTGCAGGTAGAAAAATCGCATGCCTTTCTGTAGTCCATGCTAGGAGGCATTGACCCTGGAGAAATGTCAGCTGGAGCCCCTGTCCATATGAGATGTGGGCTAGGGGACACTTGAGACAGTGAGGCATCCTTCCTGGCTCTCAGCAGCCTCCATCAAAACAGCGTGCATGTTAAGCTACTTTGCTCTGGTTTACATAGCGTTACTGCACGTTTTGCTCCTTGTGCTTCACCTCAGAAATGTAAGCAACTGTTGATGTTTTCACTCGTCTTAGAACATATGTATGCTTTTGTGGATAAAAGAGCAGATACTATGTTTACCAGATGCCCAAAGGTTTACAGTAAATGGAAATGTCAATGCAGAGAGGCCCAGAGCTTTCACTCCCTCTGGTGTGTGTGTGTGGGGGGGGGGGTTATTTGGAAGAATCAAGGAACACTTTAATCCCACCGTGCATTCTGAAGAGCTGTTTTGTATGGTGTGTCATAGAGTTTGAGGTTATTTAAATTTATACTGCTTAGAAAATTGAGGAAACAACTCCCAGGAACTGTTATGGGCGATGAACTCTGGAGACACCTTTGCAGATGGAGCCAGAGTTGTCGTTGAAGTTGAAAGAACTCTGTTTCTCTAAAACCCTTTTCATGATATGGAATAATGGAAATTCAGTCCAGCACTCGGTTAAATATTTAACATAAAACTCATAAGCTGGACTGGGAAGGAACAAGCATAGGACCAAACTAGTCCCTCTGAATGTGGTTGACAATTGTATGGCTGGGGCAGATGGAGAGGCCACTGGCAGTGGCTCCAGAATTTATCCCTTCGGCAGGTATGGCTTTTTGGGATCCCATTCTCTTTGGATGGATACCTTGCTCAGCCTAGATACAGTAGGGAGGGCCTTGGACCTTCCACAAAGCAATGTGCCTTACCCTCTCTTAGGATTAGAAGGGGGTGGGGTGGGAGGGTGTGTGGAGGGAATGGGAGGAGGGGAGGGAATGGGAACTTGGATTGGTATGTATAAAGAAAAAAGATAGTTTGTTTTCTTTTTTGAAAAGATATTATTAAGAGAGAACTTCATTTTAAAAATAAGTTTTTTTTTGATGAACTGGTTAAACTACAGTGAGAGCAGACATTATGGCTTTGCCAAGACAAAGAAGTGTGTGTGTGTGTATGTGTGTGTGTGACGTACATGTGAGTGTATGATAATGTGTAAGTGTGTGAGGGTGTGAGTGCATGTGACTGCATGTGAGCATATGCACATGTGTTTGAGTGTGACAGTATTGGGAGTATGGGTGTGAGCTTGAATTTGTGGGAGAGTATGTGAGTGTGTGTGAGCATGTGTGGCAGTGTGAACATATGTGAGATTCTGTGAATGTGAGCATGGGTATGTGTGAGTGTGCGCCTTGGCAGGCATGATAATGTGTGTGAGTGCACGAGGGAATGTGTGAGTGTGCGAAGGAGTAGGAGTGTGAATGTCAGTACTCATGAATGCGTGAGCATAAGAATGGGTATGTATACGTGCATGAGCATGTATGTGACTGAGCATGAGTGTGTATGAATGTGAGGGTGTGGGGGAATACATGGACATGAGACACATGCGTGTATGTGACTGAGCATGCGTGTGTACCCGTGTGTGAGCATACCTGTGTGTATATCAGGCATGGCAAAGATGGTGGAGCAGCTGCGATCTTACCACCTGAGGGCAGGCATCCACTAGAAAGGAGACAGATCACCACACCGTTCAGCAGCTCCAGGGAAGGCACTTTACCTTTCTGAGAAACACAGCTCCGACAGAAATATTCTCCATGGCATTTAGCTTACTAACAATGGGCAGAGAGGAAGCTTGTACTTGCTCATTGGCTGGGCTTGTGGACTGGTGGCTGCTTGCTGAAGGGGACCGGCCGGATTGGTGTTTGTGGGACTTTTATTAACTTTCAGGGGAATGAGTTGTATAAAACTGAGCATTAACTTTTATTCTCGCATGTGAAACTTTCATTTACTATGCTGCAGCGGGAGTGTATTGAGTCAGGAGGGTCTGTCTGCACATTACCAGTTCTTTAGTCTTTTTCCCACCAGGAAAAGCAGGACATGTGTACCGTGTGAGTAGGATCTTGCTTGACATCAACCTGACGCTGCTGAGATCAGTGAGGCCGGGATCCCTCTTAACTCTCTTTTGTTCTCTGTGGTTATGTTTCTCAGTCCGAGAGAAAACGGAACAGCGTGGCAGAGTGAACAAGATTGTTTTCACTGCATGTGAGCGCTGTTGAAGTTTTGAGGGTTTTTGGTATGGCTTCAGTAACACGCCAGGTAAAATTAATTCCTTCACAGTGCCGGCGTGGTTGAATAACACTGCAGCAAGGATGCTTCTTCCATGAGCTTGGAAGAAATAAAATGCACAGCACTGGGGATGCATCCCAAGCTCCCTGAGCCTGATATTTGAAAGCAAGATGATTTATACTGAGTGAGTAGGTGAGCATGTGCACCAGCTGGAGGATTTCCCTACAGGATTACCCTACAAGAGATACCGTCACCCTGTAGGGGGATTTCCTCAGTTCCAAAATACATGGAAGTAGAAGGGGGGCCGGGGGGGTATGTGTGACAGACCCATGTGTCATGATTTGGGCACATGTAAAGGTCAGAGGACAATTGGCAGGAGTTGGTTTTCTTCCACCCCGTGGATCCCGGAATCGAACTCAGGTTATCGGTCTAGGCAGCCAATGCCCTTACTGGCTGCGCTCTCTTGCCCTCCCTATGGGGAGTGTTAGCACGACTTTTATTGTTGCTGTTGTTGTTATTAAGTTTCTGCAGTGTGAAACTACGTTTTATTGCCAGTCTGAGTTCTGTGTCTCCCTGTTGATATTTAACCCCCAGCTTCATTTTTCTGATTGAAGAATAAGATTTGTTTTGTTTAACTTCCTCTAACCTACTCTGATTGTGGTTAAACATACACCACTTGCACAGGCAAGTGTGCCAGCCTATGGGAGAAACTCACTGCCCTTGAGAGCCATCCTCAGGGCCTTTAGCTATTGGGCAACCCCCAGAAAATGTAGCCAATGAGGGAAGGTCACAGCCTGACCCGGTAGCAGTTGACATTACAAAACAACAAGGGGTTCATGTTCAAGGGAACCCCCCGAAGAAGTTCTCTTTTTCTTTCTGTGAGACACTCTCACACTGCAGCCTATGCTGGCTTGGAAGTCACTATTTGGCTAGTATCAACTTCATGGCAATCCTCCTGTCTCAGCGTCCCACTGAGAGGGTTGAAAACGTTACTAGACATTGGTGTAGAGGGGCAGGAGACTAGGAAAGGAAGGATGAACTGTTAAAGCAGAGCAATGAGAATGGGTGAAAATGAAGGGGTGAGTGATAAAATAAAATTCATACCTAGTTTACCTAACCCATCATATTTAAATAATAATATTTGCAAAGAGGGCCAATTTCTGATGTTTTTATGAAAAGCAAATTTCATGACCCATACTTTCCGTAGGGTATTACTATGGAATTACTCTTGTAATTCACCTTTTGGTCAATGTCTTCAGTCTTTGAGCTTTTGAAAGGCATGTAATTAGCCTTTACCTGAGGGAGACCCCAGATGGATGAAGGATTGCTAACTGATGGATACCCTCAGTCTACCTCAATGCCAACTTTTGCTTCTCAATGTAATGGCATGCTGTAGATTCTTTAAAATGGATGCCAAGCCGAGCAGAAGTGTAAGGAGACTGCTTAGGACTGAGGCACACAGCCTGTTCACAAGTGGAGCAACCAAAGCAGGGCTCGCTTGGCTCCAGTTTCTCCATCAGTGATGTCATTCATTCTTTCTTTGTATTTTATCCTGTGACATTCGCTCTTTAACTGATATACGTGTGTGTGTGTGCGTGCATGTGTGGTGTGTGTGCGTGCATGTGTACAGGCCAGAGGTCAGCCTTGGGTGTCATTCCTCATGCCCTGTCCACTTTGGCTCTCATTGGGCCAGGCTAGCTGACCATCACAATTAGAGATGCACACACCTTTGCTCTCTCAGCGCTTAGTGCTACAGATCTAGGCATGAGACTCAGATGCTCAAACTTGCATGGGAAGCATTTTATCAAGAGAGCTTTCATCATGGTTCCTCTAATTTCCCTTTATAGAATCTGATTTTGGAAGAACAATGTAATATGGCCATAGATTATAGTACAGGATCTCTAATATGGAGACATATGATGTACGCCTTGCAATGAAGAAACTGGCTTTTTGGATGCTCTTTGCATTTCTGTGTTTAGTTAAGAACCGAGCTGTTACTGAAACTTGTATCTGGGTAATTACTTTAAAAATAATTAGAGTGATCACTAATTACTGGGCCCTGTGCTAGGCCCTTCCAGGTAGAGCTCCTCTCCATTGTTACCTGTTAATTGTGCCCACAGTACCTTGTACCATCTGAATCCATGCTGCTCGCTGAACACTGTCATTATAATTCATATTGGAATTAGCCGGAATTGTTTTCCTCTTGATCACGTGATGCTTGAATTTCACAAGGACTTTATAAACACAAACATATTAACTGCTCTTATTCTATGTTAAATGCACATCTTAGTTATATCAACGCAGAGACATAATTTGGTTGCTATTATTTTGTCACAATGCACCAATTTCAAAGAGAATTAAAATAATATCACATGGTGATTTTTTTTAAGTTCCAGTGAATCTTAAATGTATTTTCTCTAAGAATTGGCCCATTGATTTCTCAAGCCTATGTTCTGTTGTCTTTACTTGTATTGTCCATATAGACTTTTCTTGAGTTTTCCCCCCATTTTCTCCCCTTATCTCAGTCTCCACATATCAGTTTCAGGATGCTAGTCAACTGTCCCTGGATGTAATTTTAAATGGAATATTAGTGGATTTGCTGTACCTTGTTGTGTTTACAGGAGAAAGAGCACAGAGGCCCACCTTGGCTCAGCTTCCTCTAGGCTTGCTCAGAGGTCTGAGTCAACTGGAGTTCAGCTCCTGGAGGGCATGTCACTGTCTTCCAGTGAGTGCTGAAAGTTGCTGTCTAAGATGTCCTGGGAACCCTTGGCAAAGGGCCTGGGGGCCTGAGTACCTGGGGTTCCCACTGAGGAATTCTAGGATCAGCCCAGAAAGCAGTGACCTCAGAGAGCATTCAGGCAGTTGCCTGTGCCAAGGAGCAGAAAATGTTGTGGGGACGTCTCACCCAAGACTCCCAGACTGAAGAGATGTGGATTGGTTTTCCTTCTTTGTGTACCTCACAAAATACTTTCTTAGTGGGAGAGGGGGAAGAAACTGTGGAAATTTTGAAAGAAAGAATCTGTTTATGCAAAGCAGCAATTTGCTTTCTGGAAACATGGCTTCCTCAATACTGCTCATACATAATTGGGGTGTTTAGCACTGGCACAGGCCCTGTCTTCTGGCTGTGAGAAACAGCCAGTCATCTCAGGATGTCTGTGGAGGGTAAGGGCACCCCTCATAGTTTTGGGGAGCACTGTGACCAGTGATATAAGAAACAGTGTCCTCCATTATGCAAAAAAAGAGAGAGAGAAACAGCATTAGAGAGGTTTGGAAAGCAAATTAGTGATTTGTATGTGGGTACCTGGACAGACCTTTTAAAATTCCTTGGCTGATAACTCTCTTTAAATATTAGAGTGCATTTATTCTTGGTAGTCGTGAGGTGATTCAAAGTGTAAATATATTCCTTTTGGGATTTCAGTAAAGGTTAACAGGTGTGTAATTGCATTTGACAAAATGTGACTCAAGGAAACTCAACAAGAAAAAAACGTAGCTTTCTTAAATTACTTACTTTTAAATCGGAAAGTAAAACTTGGGTATATGTGCAGTGTGCCATAGACTGCTGTGATATCTCTGCCCTGTGAAAAGGCTGACCCAAGGCATCTAGCACACGTATCCTATCTCATACACACCTCTCCAGTGGAGAAAGCATGCTCTCAGCAAGAGTCAGCTGTGTATGGTTATTAACCATGTGGAGAGCCTTATAGCTTAGTTCCATGCCATGGTATGACTGAGTGAACCCTGTAATAATAAAGCCATGGAGATACCCCCAGGATAACTCCATTTCACAAGATGGCCAGGGTCTAGATGCACCAGGTGTGTCCAGGTGTGCCCAGGTGTTCTGACACCTGTCTTCAGACAATCAGATGCTTCCATGGAGGAACAGTATCCTCGGGGTGAAATAGAAGACCTGTGTGCCCAAATGTCAATCAACTCGGCATCAAAAGGAGCATGTAGGTGAACCTCTCCTTGGGTCATGTCCTTTGCTCTAAAGGGCGAGAAAGTCTAAGCCAAGGGTTGCCTGAATTTCTACCATCATGGATGCACAAGTCGGTGATAGAGATTCAGGGAAGGGAATTTCAGGGAGCAGTGTGCTCAATTGTTCCAATTGTTCGAGTATCAGTATGCACACAATAGCTGTGGACCCACTGAACCCCGCTTGCTATGCATTCCCAAGAGAGGCATGACCATTTCCTGGAGTTGACTGAAGCGCTCTAGGTGGGCTGATCACAGTGTCCAGGACTTTATCTTCCCAGTGCAGGGCCCAGAATTCTCAGTCCAGGCAGCTAGGGCTGTACGGTTTCTTCGTTTGCCCACATTCCCCTCCCATCACTCTAGTTCAACGGGAGCTACCCGCAGGCCCGCATATGTGGTTTTTAATCAAATAATTCACAAGCTTTTTCAAGGGAGAACTGCCATTCAGTCTTTACCTGGGACTTTATAGTGAATTAGGAGGGACTCTTTCTCTGCGTACCCCTCTCTCCTGTCCCCCACAAGCCACCTGGATTTACATTGATCTCAGGCGCCATTCCTTGCTGATGCCAAGTCTTTGTCTCTTTAATCTATAGGTTCAGAAATGATTTTTCCCTGTGTTCACTGGTGACATCTCTGTTGACTTAATCATCATGAGCAGGAATGCATTCAGCAGAGGTCCTTGGAAGAACTTCTCATGGCTGGGAATGGGCATGGGAGGTTTGTCTATCTTTCTTCCTCACACTCTCTCTGGACATTGCACTGTAATCCCCTTCTGAGATTTTCTGGGGAGCTTGGCCTCACCCAGGCAGGAAGCAAGAAGCCCGATGCCTTTCCTAGGTCCTCCCAAGTCTTTGTCTTCACTGTGTCTGCTATGGCCCATATATTGTTACTTAGAAAACACCCTATTGGATAGACTGTCCTCTGGAGCAGACGCACAGTGAGGACTCATGACATTGCAGGCATATCTTCATTTCTCATTAATAATACCCTTTCACAAATACTGGGCACACCTCCCTGTGCATAGGTAACTTTGGGTCAATTGTCCATTTCGGCACCATGACCATAAAAACTGGGCAGAGTATGTGGTTGTAGTGATATTTCATTTGTATTTTAATAAATAAAGCTTGCCTGAAGATCAGAGAGTAAAACAGCCGCACTGGTCAGCCATATAGACCACGCAAAGTTGGCACACATTTAATCCCAGTAGCCACAGTAGTTTGCCATAGAAACTGGGCAGTAGTGGTGCACGCCTTTAATCCCAGCACTAGAGAGGAATATAAGACGGGAGGGGACAGCTCTCACACACAGTCTCATTCTGAGATTCCTGGAGGTAGGATCGCCATTTTCGGACGGAGATAGAGGGAAGAACCAGTGACTAGCTGCTTTACTTTTCTGGTCTTCAGGTTGAATCCCAATATCTGTCTCTGGCTACGTGTGGTAGCCTTGGTGTACTATTGGTGGCAGCAGGAGTAGTGATGCCCTTCGCTCTTGCTGAGATAATGATTTGATCTCAGAGGGAAGGATGAGCGTGGTGCCTACAAACTGGAAGGTACTTCATGCAAACTCCACTCCAAGGCAAATTAAACTTAGTGTTGTGTCTTGACTTTGTGTTTGTGCTGCAAATACGTTTCCTCCTGTGCAAGCTGTCTTGCTACCTTGGTCCTTGCACTGTGCTACAGAGTAGTGATGAGCCATGGGGAGGCAATTGAACATGTTTCTGCAGCAGAGCAGGCTGCACCTAGGCAACCCAAGAAAGCCACTCCTCATAGTTCCTACCAGTTAAGGGGATGTGTAGGACCAACGTGCATGGCGTCAGGGCTATCGTCAACAGGGAAAGACATGTCACGTTTCTACCTAACTTTTTGTCCATTTAGTAACAAATAGTAATGATGTTTTTGACATTAGAAAAACACATTGTATGTACTAGCAGTTCTCACCACTGACTGAAGGATAGACTCCACCATTCTGATTTAGCAGAACTCCCCTGTTTTATGGATGCTTGTCTTGCAACCTGAGATAGTGGGAACAAACACAGAAAGGCTATAGAATAGGAAATAGGGGGTGACAAGTATGAGGCAAAGGGGTATGGCTCCCAGAACCATGTCTGATGGGGAGTTAGAGTGACTAGCACAGCCATGGGTCCTGCTCATCCCTCTGCAGTGCTCCACTTGTCCCTCTGTGGTGCTCCGCTCATCCCTCTGCAGTACTCATCCCTATGTGGTGCTCCTCTCATCCCTCTTCAGTGCTCCACTCATCTCTCTGCTGTGCTCTGCTCATCCCTCTGCGGTGCGCCACTCGCCTCTCTGCAGTGCTCCACTCGCCCCTCTGCAGTGCTCCTCTCATCCCTCTGCAGTGCTCCGCTCAACCCTCTGCAGTGCTCTGCTCGTCCCTCTATGGTGCTCCACTGTGGTGCTCTGCCTGTCCCTCTGCAGTGCTCCACTCATCCCTCTACAGTGCTCCACTCATCCCTCTACAGTGCTCCACTCATCTCTCTGTAGTGCTCCTCTCGTCCTTCTGCAGTGCTCCACTCTAGCTGAGGAGGTGTGAGATGAAGCCTTGGGAAGGAGTTGGGCCTGCAGATGAGGTAGGTGGGCGTGAGGAGGGGCAGAGAGAGGTTGGTACCTGTAACTGATTGTCTGAGGAGCTTTGTCTCAGGTGACGCCCTGGGCACTTTGCAGGTAGTCCTGGATTGAGGTGTGTGTGTGTGTGTGTGTGTGTGTGTGTGTGTGTGTGTGTGTGTGTGTGTGATATGTACTTGTTTGTTCACATGGGCATGTGTAAGTACACATGTGTATGTATATGTATAGGCCAGAGGTCAATACTAGGTGTCCTCTTATTTATTCTCCACCTTATTATTTGAGACAAAGTTCCTCACTGAACCTGACACCTAACTTGTACGTGGAGACCTGAACTTAGGTCTTCATGATGGAGTGGCAGGCGTTTTACTGAGTCATCTCTCTAGCCCTGCCGAGGTGGGTATTTGAAACACTGCAGCTCACATATTTTCTCATGTTGCCAGTGATCTCTCTTCTTGTTTATCAGTTTGTTCATTATTCATGAGGACTTTTCCTTCTGGAAGAGCATTGCCATCAGAGGATCCTAGGTCCATGTGTTCATTCTCTGACCCCTGGTCCTGAGCTCCCCTGCTGGGTGCAGGGCCTGCTGACACCATCCCAACCTTGGCCTTCCTACAGAGAGGACAATACCCTGTAGCTCTTGCTCAGCTTTCTGGCCTGTGGAGTTAACAGTACATCTCAGGCAGGGCTGAATCCCAACTCCCCTTTGGACAGCCCTGCTACTGTCATGGTAGAACTTTCTCTGGAGTCTGTCAGTATTTTGGAGAGCAGACACCTGAGTGCTGACCATTTCCAATGAGAGCTACTTTCTGACTCTTGGGTATCCTTGCAGAATCTCCTACATCCAGCGGTCAGAACACAGGCAGCACAGGCCAGCGCTGGCAGAGCTGTCTTTGCCTGTGACTCTCCGAGACACACAGGATGACGAGCAGACAGTACTGTAACTGAGTAGGTAGACTTCATGGCAAAGCCTGAAGCTTGCAGAGATGGTGACAAGGTGGGGAAGAAGTGTGTGCAGGATGGCTTGGGGGAGGTGAGAACTGGCCATCACTTTACGTGGTCTCCACTGACTCAGTTTCCTCCTAAATCCATCTTCACATTTTGGGCCAGGTGCAGCGTGGGAACCATGTAGAAGTTGCTACTCTGCTCCGAGTCCACTCTTCCGGCTGGGTTCAGCTGTCTTCTGCTAGGTCCAGTTTGCCTCCAGACTCCCACCGTGACTTCTACCTTGACAAGTATTTGTCTCAACACTGGACTGTGGTGGACAAAACATTGAGACAAAATGGTGCTTCTTGCTCTTATCTGAGACCAAGTGAGACGTTTAGGGCAAAATCACCAGATGAAATTTCAGAAACATGTTTTTCCTAAATGTAAGGTACAAGGTGATTGATCTTTGCCCTCATAGCCAGGACCAGCCAAATGTACTTTATTTTAGGAGATTTTCCCTTCTGGGTCAAGAGTCTTAGAATAGTGAGATCAAGAATTTTATGGTGGCTGCAGTGTTCAGTAACACACAAAAGCAGAGGAACCGGCTGGAGGCTGCAGAAGGAGTCCCACCTTCCCACTGTCCCTTATCGTCAAGTGGAGAGCGCGGGGTTCCAGGACCAATGCAGAGTCCTTTGTGATTGTTTGGTTTCACGATTCAACCTCATAGAGCAAGGGAGGGAAAGGGTTTTATGGATGGGACTGAGTTTAGTGTTTTTCCTATAAAATAATCTCCACAAATTTAGCTTCAGGCTTTCCTCAGTCTGATATAGGAGCCCCGACTTAGAATTCATTTGGGGGACAGCCATAAAATGCACAGTACTGTGGCCAACAACCCCACCTCTGTTGTTCATGCCATAGAACTGCCTGTCTTTCCAGAACCATCTACCTGCTCCATCCCTCCCTTCCTTTCCTCTTCTTTTCTTCCTTCCTTTTCCCTCCCTCCCCCTGTCCTTCCTTTCTTTCCTCCCTCCATTCTCCCTTCCTTCTTTCCTTTACTTCCTTAAAACAACTATGAGAATTGATCAATAATAATCTAAAATAAAAATTCTATACAAGATTAGAGCAATGTATGTACACACACACACACACACACACACACACACACACACACACACACACTCCTTTCCTCAGTTCAGGGTAGCCTTGACATCCGAGGGTCCTGTGCTTGGCAAAGCAGCTTGTCTGTGATGAAGGTGATGGCTGTTAGGGGTGAGGTGCTGCCAGCTGTGAGCACTGGTATTCTATGAGTGCCAAGGAGGTCAGGGCTGAGAAAACAAATCAGAGAATCTGGAAGGGGGCTATTGTGGAAGCTCCTTACAGTTCCTTAAATAATCATTCACTGGGGCTGGGGAATTGGCCAGTCGACAAAATGCCAGTCATGTAATCACGAGGACCTGAGTTTCCATCCCTTGCACTTGTGTAAAAGGCCAGATGTGGAAACCAACATTTGTCAGCCTAGGACTGGAGCAAGTGGAGCCAGGTGGACCTTAAGAGTCCCTGGCCAGCCAGTCTAGCCCACTGTGAGTTCTGGCTTCAGTAACAGACCCTGTCTCAAAACTAAGGTGGAGATAAATAGAGGAGAACACTTGACATTAATCGCTGGCCTCCACAGGTGTGTCCACACATGTGTACACATGCACACATGGGCATACACACACATACTCACATAAACATGCATGTACACATACACGCATACATGCATACACACATAAACATGCGCACACACACGAATCATTTATACAAATACCCCACAGATACACACACATGCACACACATACATACACACACACATACACACACACACACACACACAAATCATCTATACAGATAGCCCACAGAGAGGGAGTAAAAAGACTGCATATTTGTTTGGTTTTTGTGTGTGTGAAAGAAATGACAACTGAGAGAACACGGGCACTCCGTATAATACAAAAGTAAAGTTAATGTTTCAAGATCATATAAAATAAATGGGAGAAAAATAAAATGTGAGGAATATTTAAACCTGAAGCAATTGTAAGTGACTGTTTTCTTTTCTACTCCGACAAGCATCTAGAAGAGGGACTGTGGTCAGCATCTGCCTCCACTCTTGGAGGGATAAGGTAAGTGGTACCATTCGGGTAACCAGTCCTCCTTCCTTCCTGGAACAGTCCAAGTGGATCATCTACAAGCTGTTTATACAAATTCAAGTGGGTTCTTCAACAAACAACCCTGGCCTATCTCTATAGACGCTCCGTCTATCCCCATAGCCAGATATCTGCTGCTTTACAGGGACATTTGCACTAAGAGAGAAAAACTAATTGTCACACATAGGGCCAGCCAGGACATTGTTCCAGGTTTCGCTTCAATTCTTGTGTGAAAGAAGAAAAGTCCCCTGCAACAATGTCATTAATGTGATAAAAAGAAATACTTGTTAATAACTAGATAATTTTAAGAACTTAGGCTCATCCATCTGTTAATCTCAGCTGTGATTAAGGACCTAATGCTAGCGCCCATTATTCCTAATGACAAGACCAAGCAGGCTTAACGCACAAGCCGCTGTGGCCACGGTGAGGAGGCGGTGAAGGGTATCAGCAATCTCAGCCCCGATTGAGGAATTGGCCCGTCCTCCACACAACAAAAGTGATACAAAAGAATTACACCCGCACTAAAGTCTATTTCCTCGTATAATCACACAAAATGATTTTTCTTAAATATGATAATAAATCACAGCAAAAAATCAATGTGGCAGGGTCCAACTGCTATGGCCTGATAACGCATCAATCAATATTTAGTATTTAGATTTTAATTAATACACAGCCCTGCAGAGGCTTTTTAGGAGAGAAATATTTTCTCAGATAAAAAATCCAGCACCGTTAGCATGCAAAAGTTGTTGCTCATATCTGTCATTGATCAATCTGCCGGAGTCATGATTAAAACCCCTTGAAAATATCAGACAAGAGGGAGAAACAGATCGAGCCAAAAAGAGACTGTCGTGGGCTGTTTGCTGGGAGGGAGGGTGTAGAGCGGCCGCAGCCTTCCAGCCCAGTTGCTGGCTCAAGCAGACCCATGGGGGACTTGGTAGCTTGTGGAAACAGGCTGGGCTCTTTGCTGTTGGATGGGAACCAGAGGACCGTGAAAGAGCATCCCTCGTTACGGCTGCTGCATTCCCCAGCCTTGTTAATTGTAGTTTGAGATGAAATTCTCCCTCCATGAGAACATGTTTAAAAATAATTTTAATGTTGGGGGGGTCTACATTGAATTCAGGAATCATTTTAATTTCTGGCAATTCCCTTGACATAGGAACGGTGTGGTTTGTTAAATCTGAAACTATAAATAGATAACTGGGATTTCCCTCTCTAAATCTCTGAATGGGAGAGCTCTGTTGCCTGTCTTCTGCTCACAGATGTTCCTCAGGGCTGGTCAATGGCCAGCACCCAGCTCAGCCACTAGACATCTTGCCTCCTACGTTTGTTCTGTGAACCGCAAGTTTACAAACAGGTCCACGAGGAAATGGCTACTCTCGTGGTGTCGCCATCCTGACATTTGTCAGGCACTTTATCACATAGGAAGGATTTCCATTTCTGTCCCTTAATTCAGAAATAAGCAGGGAAGATGGAATGTTCGCGTTTAGAGACTTTGGGGGGTGGGGACAGTAAGGGAAAGTGTCTTGCTTTGGGGCAAATGGAAAGTAGGCAGACCTTAGTGTCTCAGTCAGCCCTCTTCCTGGGTTGCTTCCTCTGTTTGTTCTCCAGCTGATGTCTTTTCTCCCCTGGCATGCAAGCCATGTGTGGCCTCCCTGGAAGTGTTGATTCAACATGCTTGTCTTCTTAGCCAGATAATCAAGTCTTCAGGGGACACCAGGTTAGGTCTTACAAGAAGAGCCAGCTGCCTGTGTCTCCAGGCATCAGGGTGGAGCCTGCTGGCCACATGGGTCAGGCATTCTCTTTTTCCAGATCTCATAGCTCATGGGGTCTGAATCCGGAGTCAGCCGGCGACAGTAGGAAGACACACCTAAAACACTTGGAAGGGATCCTCGTGATGTCTGATGACTTTGGTGTCAAAAGCCAAGAGATAAAATATTTTGGGAGTTCATCTAGAAGGAAGATGCTGAGGAATCTTGGTTTCTGGGGTATCCAAGCACAGTGCTGCATGTAAAGATTTTGTTGAAGATTTTTGTAAGGTGGAAGCTCTGCAAAGCACAGTCTCCAAAGCTGGGTGCTAGTGCCCAGGCCTCGTCTGGATCAGCCCACGAGGCGAAGGCGTGAAGGGATGTGTGGTTGCTAGGGTCCAGGACATGAGCTTGAGCTTTGGTTCATGTCTGATGATTACTGTCTTCTTGGGGATTTCTGTGACTCTCAGGTTGTGGGCAACAGCTATGAAGGTAGGGAAAAATTAAAGTCTCTGGGCTGAGGAGAGAAAATGGAGGCTATTATCTGATGGAGGCCATGGTCCTATATGGGTCCTTGAGCACCATCCAGGGGTTTTGACCCTCCCAGCTGGCTTGGAAGTTTAGGGTGGGGACTCTGAAGCAGTAGATGATGTGGGGGTCTTCCTGTCCCACATAGAATCCAAAGCTGATACAGTCCCTCATTTTGACCGAATAATTCTCTTTATTTTATCCTAAGAAAATTGACAAGATGTCCCTGCAGTAGAGTAATGACAGAACAAGCCCCCACACGCTGCAGCCAGGACTGAGCAGAAGGAGGAACTCCAGGAAGTGTTGCCGAGAGGAACCTGCTCAGAGAGCATTAAATGATGCGGGCGGGGGGGGGGGGGCTCAGTGCTGTTCAAAGGGAAAGCTGGGCATGGTGGCTCACGGCTGCAATCCTAGCACAGGGAGGTGAAAGAGGAAGGATCAAGGCTATTCTCAGCTTGTGAATTCAAGGCTTGCCTTCGTTACATGAGACCCTACCTCTAGACAAAAAGAAGGAACAAAAACACCTGAAATAGTAAAAGGGTTTTAAGCTACATGTTTTTTTTTTTCCTGGATATTCCATAATCTTTTATTTAAAAGGGGAAAACTTATCTTTGCAGGTCATGGTTGAAGTTCATTCTCTGAGCCTCTGAGTCTTGTGATGATGTTCTGGGATAGCCTGCTCTATCATCTATCTATCATCTATCTATCTATCTATCTATCTATCTATCTATCTATCTATCTATCTATCTATCTATCTATCTTTATTAAGTAATAGTAGTTTTTAGACAATGTCTGTCTGTATAGGCCTGGCCCTATATATCACTATCTATATAGTCCTTGAAGTCACCATATATCCGAGACTGGCCTCAAATGAGCAGTGATCCTCCTGCTTAAGCTGCCTGTGTTCGGGGATTACAGGCGCATTCCACCACCACGATACCTGGCTTTTTAAGGGGTCACAATTGTAGCCTCAATCTGGGAAGATGAGATGGGGATCCTTGGGGGATCCATCTCCCCTTTTCCTGCCAGATGACCCTGAATCTCTTGTGCTGACTTTTGGAGGCTTTCTCTTATTGGCATCAAATTGTCACCATATAAAGTGCCTCTGCCCCTAAGATATTTAGGGTCTGGTCCCCTGTAGTGCTATAAATCAGTAGATAGAAATTTTTTGAGCCAGAGATTTGATTTCATTCAGAGTCTTAAGCCTGATGAAAATTGTCTTCATTTCACCATCAAGTAGCTGCAGACTCTCTCTCCATCTCTCCATCATGGGCTTTCTTTTTCTTAAGTGCCCCAGACAGTGCTAAATGAGAGAGTGATTAGAAGCCAAGGTCTTTGGATGTCTGTGTGTCAGAGTGGAAGGAATGACCTTTTGTTTGATTTAAAGGGAGATTTTATTTTATTTTTGTGGTACTCAGATTAAAATAATACTCATGCAATTGCAATGAGACTTTTTCTCTCAAACAGAAAGCAAGGGAGAGATCCTCCTTGTGAGAGAGAAGCAGCAGCCTGTGCCGAGCCGTACTGAACCCTCTGTTCTTTTCATGGTCTCATTGTCTAAGCAGAAAGACGTGTGATGATGTCCACGGGGGTGTGACAACAACTGGCATGTGTTAAGCCCTGACATCTGCAGGACCTCTATGTCATGAGTCTTGTTCCCACACCTCATCTCTATTGATGTGAAACAATCTTGAGACATACTTAGTCAGGATTACAATCAAGAATTTTGAATAGTCACAGGGGAAATAGGTTCTAGAATCATGGTGTCTTAGGTCCAAGGCATGGCATCCAATGACCCTCACAGAATCATGGGGTCTTAGGACCAAGGCATGACATCCAATGACCCTCAAATCATTGTTCAAATGAATTGTACAGGTGCCAGTGAGTTGAGCTGTTTATGCTATGGTCTCTCTGTGACAAAATCAAATCCACAGCTGTAAATGGCTTGGGACGCATAGACCAATATACACGTGAACAAGTTATGTCTTCCAGATTTGCAGAGATTCCGTGTAAATTGAAAGGGGGAGCTGTTGACTGTATCTTTACTCTGGGTACAACTAGGGGACATGTTCCAGACTTTTCTTTACCCTTCCTATCCATGTTTGGAGAACCTATTTGTTTTTCCTACTTAGGAAGAACTGGGAAGGTAGACAAAGCAAGTCAGACCTGGGATGGGATTGAGCTGTGCCTGCCAAGCTTGTCCATAGCAGGGAAAGACCAGAGCACATAGCTTGTCCTGCTGTCTCTGTTTAGGCTGAAGAGAGGGCTGTTTGTTGTGTTAAGGCCACTTGAAGGTGACAAGACTGTTATCTGAGAATTTCCGGGACCCAGCGTTCTGCTGTATAACCTGGGGTTTTGTGGGAAGGTGTGAGTTAGACAGGACGGGAAACCTCTGCATAGCCAATGACATCTTCCAGTGCTGCAGCCTAGCGCCATGGCGAGGACAGGGACCCCTGGTAGTGATGTCCAGTGAGAACAGAGGCACAGGCAAGGTCATGGACTACAAGAAGAGGCACTTCAGTGACCGATAAGCCTTTGTAGCAAAAGCAAGTCCCAGTGTGAACTGCCTCTTCTACCCGTGAGCAGACTCAGCTGTCACCTCTCTGGTTTTTGTCTTTTGGGAAGGGTATCAATGACTTGGATAAACTGAGATTTAAAAAGGTATTTATTAGACAATCAAGAATGCTTTATAATAGGAATAATTTTAAGTGGGCAAGGTGATATGATTTTGTTATAAAGGAGGTGTTTCAATTGAGATTTGCTCTAAGAAGGTATAGGGACATGTGACATATGCCCGCCATGTGTGCTGACAAATGTCAGGGTCAGGTGACGGATGGGAATGTGGGCTTCATTGTCTTAATCTGTCTACCTTGATGTGGATTTGAAAATCTTCAGAATAAGGTCTGTGTGTTTAAAACTCACTGTTATCCACATTGAAAGCCATGATCTTGCTTAGGATCGGATCCACTTTTCCCATTTCTCTGCTTGTGTACCTAGTCTGGAAGCAACCATGTTCCTCAAGAAGAAAGTTCAGCATGCCCTTTCCCTCTGGTATTTTCTGAGTGCAGGGCTTACTGTCTTTCTGGATTTCTTCTGACTGTGATATGACCACTTTGATCACCCCGAATTTACTTCTGAGAAGACCAAGACTTAGAGAATGTCCTCCCAGAGAGCTGAAGAGCTAGACTTGAAGAGCTAGCCTTGCTCTGATCTCATCCCTGCCCATTTCTCCTAGCACCCAGAATACCTATAACCCCGAGTGCTACCTGGGCAGACACTCAAGGTCACTGACCACAGCTACACTTTTTATTCTGTTGAACTCCTGATGGACTAACAGTCCTCCTCATGCGAGGAGGTTGGAAAGGTCTTGGATTTAGTTATTTTTGTGTGGATATTTATATGTGTGTGTGAGAGTGTGTGCTCACATAAGTGCAGGCCAGAGGGCAGCCTTAGGTGTCATTCCTTCAGAGCCTTGTTTTTTGAGACAGGCTCTTTCACTGGCCTGAAACTTGCCAAGTAGGCTAGTCTGAATGGCCAGCAAACCCAGGAACCCTCCTATCTCTTGATTTTTAGAGCTGGGGCTACAAGGGACTATACCTGGCTTTCCTTTACATGGGTACTGGGGATAGAACTCAGGTCTTCACGGTTGCAAGGCAAACACTTTACTGACTGAACTATCTCTCCATCCCTCAAGTTTAATTCTTTATCTCAGAGACAATTTGGGATGCGTCTGGACCTGAAAGTGTGTTTGTGCTCACATGGGCTTTGCTGAGGGGGTCACTGTCTGGTCCCTGGCTGGCTGCTTGCACCCCTGCATGGTCTTTGTTTGGCCTGGCATGTTGCTCGACTCGGGGATTCGATACCTTCTCTATTTCTCTAATGGTTGATGGAAAGCTTGAGTTCATTTCCAACGCTGGACAAATGTCAGTTGCCTAGCGAGGGTCCCGGGTCTGATGGGAGAACCGGGGCTTCTACTGCAGATGTCTGGACATTCTCAGCTGTCATCATGGAGAGCAGAGTTGTTCCATCTCTTGGTGTAGGCTGCCGGGTAGGTTTAAGCCAAGCTCGTATGAATCTTGCTCTAAGCTAAATGAAATGCTTGTTCTACATTAGTAAGTTGTATTCGAAAGGCTGCCGTTGAAATAGAACTTTTTTCATAATTTAGTCTATCAGGAATATGTGCCCTGAATGCCTGTTTAATTAGATGGAAAATGGTCTCCCTCTGGGGTGAAAACAGCAATATTTCAGTTTCTTATGGCGTGCATATGTGCAAGCGCTTTGACTGCTCACACATCTGAAGAAAGTAACTTGGTGTCATTGTGTTTGCAAAGGCATTGCTGTGGGCAGGTCTGACATTCTTGGGCTAAGGTATTCAGCCTCTTTCATCGCTCCAGCTGTAACTGTAATTGCTGTTTTGAAGGTGGAGGCCTCTTGGCAGATTGAGTCAGGCACTTTTTAAGGTTGTGCCACCAGCGAGGGGTCAGAACTGGGGACTGTCCCACAGTCCTTCCCACTAGTACCAGGGCCAGTTGTTCACCTCCCCCCCCCACTCTAAGATTAAGCACACAGGTGTTCTTGTCTGCATTTGCTCGTGAGTGCATTTGCTTGTCTATGAAGACAGGTGCTTGCCCCTCGCACCTCACCCCTGCAATCCATCCATGGCCACACTTATTCTCCTACAGAGATTGAGACTCCCAGGCCCAGGCAGGTATATGTATTCATTCCCCAGATAATCAGAGGCCCAGATAAAATAAAGCTTCCAGCTGATGGACACTGGGCAGACAGGGTTGTTAGTTTATGTAGGCTACAGGCAGTGGGCTGGGAAATTTTGATCACTTTAATTTACTATATCCAGCATGCCTGCTGTACTCGGCCGGTGCTTTTATCAAGCCCTGTGAGGTGGTATTGATTTTTTTATTTTCTATGTAGGATAAGAAGACAGAGAGTTAGGAGCTCGAGTGAATGAAGAACTTTCCCCAGATTGCGCTATTCTCTAGCTTATTGCATCCTGTCGTTTGTGGTTCCAGATGACGTCCACTCTGTCAGGGTTGCTTGAAGCAATAAACAGGGTGAATAACAATGGAAGGGCGAGATGAGAAAGATTGAAAAAGGAGAAGGAGGCTGCCCGGAGAGTAAGAGAGCACATGTGGAAAATGGGAAAAAGCCCAGGTTGAAGGAAGCGCACACGAGGTTAGAGAACCCACCAGCAGTCTTCCTTTTCTGTGTTGCGAGGGCCGGCATGGTGTTGCAGAGCAGGAACCCAAACCTTTGTCCCGCGGTCCTCTTCCTCCGCACAAGCCAGTCCTTATACCACACAAGGACAGCTCGGGTCATCAGCAGTGAGCCCCAGATGTCTCTCTCTCAGTGCCCCAGAGACCGCGCTTCTGATGGGTCTACAGGAGCTGGCCTCAATCCTCCCCATGCCAGGGTGGGGTTCATGTGTAGTCAGTCTCAGGGAACCCATTAGAGACCCAGCCTCCTCGGCACGTGCAGGCTGCTATTTGAAAGCCTCTCAGTCACGGTTCTGTGTTCTCAAAAGTATAACAAGATCTGACAGAATGTTTAAGCACACTGTTTGATTTCTCTTTTGGTGGGAATGGATTTCTATTGCTTGGCTTTTTGCAGCAAGCCCCACTTGATTTTTAAGTGTAGGGCTCACACTTTCGTCTTCCTGTGTTCATAGATGCTCTCAACTGAGGACTGTTCATTGGGTTCAGACAGAGAAACGTCCCCAGGTCCTGGTCCAGTCATGAGCTTTGTCATGTGACATTCTGTTACTGCCTTTTAGGAACATGTCCAAAAGTCAGCACCACCTGCTTGCTATGGCCAGTAAATGAAGCTTGTGTGCTCAGTTTCCCCTTACAGTTGGGCGGCGCAAGGCGGGCTGGAAAGCGGGAGGAAAACTGTGAATGGGAGCTAGACTACTGCCAAATGACTTCCCAGAAAACCAGCTCGCAGCGCTGGACAATGAAAAGTGCAAGACCTGGCTCTGTGGATGGAGGAGTGGAAGTCTGTGGGCAGGAAGGGCAGGCTGCCAGCCAGGCATGCGGTGAGGATGGAGTGAGGGAGATGCGGTGTTTGTTGGACATGCTCTCTCAGAGAAGCGCTCTGCATAGAATGGTGAATGCCTCTTGATCATGTCAGGGCCTCGGATCATGGGGCCTGGCTTTGGGAGGGACCCTGGCAGTGGAAGTCAGCAACGCAATCTTGACAACCCTGCCAAATTCTGACTGCTGCAGAGGAGTGAGGCAAGGGGCTGTTAATATCGTAAAAGAGAGAGCTAATAACAGTGTGCATAGACACACACATGCCACACATACAACTTTCATTTTTAAATATTTTAATACTGACCCACATATGAGTCAAAACTCCAAGACTGTCTGGGAGACCGCTTGGTTAGCACTGGAGACTAGAGAGGGGCAGGAAAGGTAGGTCTATCTGTGCTGTGCTCCGTTCTTCAGAGAATCAGATGTTATCTTTGTACCCAGTGCCACTGCCAACATGCATGTGTGACCAAAACGCTCAAATAAATTTAAGAGCACAAAAATTTAGGACTTGCCAACAAGGAGCCAAGTCTGGGGGTGGGGGATCCATGTCACAGGGGATGAAAAGTATTTTGGAGTCAGGCATTTTGCCAGCCTGTTGACTTTCTAGGGCGGGAGCCCTGGCCTTTCCATACACGGAAAGGCTCACTTTTGCAGTGGTTCAGTCTTTTATAAAGGAGCAGGTGATAACGAGATGTGCCGGGCAGGACGGACGCTGGCTTCTGCCCACTCATCCTCGTTTGCTTCACTCTGTCATCTTTAGCGTATCTATGACATCGCCAGGGTGGCTCTTTGGCAAATATTTATGGCATGAACAAATGGAAAGCAACTGAGTGTGAAAATGGTTTGTAAAATCGCCGTATAAAAGTCTTTGAAAAGGTTTTGGTAAAGCATCAAGTTGAACCAGAAGTGGTACAAGTTAGACTCAAAACTAGGATTTATGTGAAAATCCGTAGGGCTGACCCTTTACTCTAGTATAATGACAGCTATTGTTTGTTGTGGTATAAATAAACACTGGAGAACTTTACCCTTAGGCTGGAATTTGATACTTTTGATTTTTAAAGTGGTATCTCTAGTCTTAAAGCCATACTTTCTGCTATTAAGAGTCAACCAAAGGCACCACAGGTAGTTCCTGGTGAGGACTCACTGAAGATGCCTGTGTATGTATGGGTCTGATTTGGATGACATTTCAGTTGGATAAGTTGATGCAGCATTTTGAAAGTGCAATTACCAAATCTATTTGTATTGCTAAGAAATTGATGCCTAATCCTCAGGTGACATTAAGGGAAGTCACCCCAGCCAAGCTCTCTCAGATCATCATCCTGGTGTGCAGAGGAAGGAGAGGCCTCACAGCGGCATGTGCTCGGATACCTGTGTGCCTTCTGCTGCTTCCGGCTTAGCCAGAGAGCTCAGGGATGCTCAGGGGAAAAAGCTTCTTTAACCCGGCACACATTCCTCAGGGACCTTGTTTGTCCCATCCCCAGGGGTGCACATGGACAGAAGAGTACCATCTGCCATCATGGCCTCTGAGCAATTCAGAGGCCACGCTACAACTCAAGCCTCTTGAGGCTCTGTCCATTGTTCAGCACCCTTTGCCTTTCTTTTATCTGGCGTCCCTCCACGGAGACCTGGCTCTGACCACATTTCTATCCTGAAGAGGTAGGAGGACACACATCCACTTATCAATTGTGTTTGTGTGTGTGTGTTTTCCTGTTAGAGTACTTATTTAAAGACTAAGGGGTCTGGTTAAAAAAAAAAAAGAACGTGTTATGCAATAGGAAATAAAAACTAATTAAATCTTTATCTTGAATATGTTTAAAAATGATGTTGGGCAATCTATTCTCAATTATAGGTAGAATTATCTCAGAGAAGATAATAACGTGTGTTTTAGGTCAACTTTCATGATGCTATTTTTTTTTTTTGCAACTGTAAAGCATCATAGATAAGCTGAGATCTGTTGTAAGGGCAGACAGCTTCTTCAACTTGGGAGTCTAGGCAGGCCTGGATGCATTTTTAAAATATTGTGGTTTATTCTCTTTTAAAATGGATAGCCATAGCTTTCTTTGCATCATGTGACATGCTTTCTAAAGAATTTCAGGTTAGTTTAGAGTACAGTGTTCTTGCTTAGGCTAGAGACCGTCTTGTATCCTTGAAACGCAGGAGGTTCAGAAAATATGTAAGGCCAGATGGCAGGCTAACTTCTTGGAGTTTTTTTTTTTTTAAATCAATTTCATTCTGAAGCAGGGAAGCCTCATTAAGTGACTCTATTAACTTTCCCTTTCCCCACATGTTCCCATCTCACAGGGTCACGTGGATTCGAACCTCCGAATGGAGAGAGACTGGGCTTCTGAGAAGAGGACACTGGTCCAGTGACACAGAAAGACAGAGGGCTCCGCTGCTGTGCTTCACGACGGGCATGACTGAGCTTGCACGGCCTCCTTGAAGATGCTGCTCCTGCAGGGAGGGCAGAAGTTTTTGGAGGTACCTGGGGAGCACCAGGCACTTGGTAGAGCTTAAGGTCCCCTGGCTCCCTTTCCCTTCTGACCCATGATAAAATCAGCATTTTCATGCACGAATCGTCCTCAGGGCTATACACATGTTTTCACGGTTTTTAAAGAAGATGAATATGTAGCAGTCAATTCTGAAATCACTTAAAGCACTATTTGAAAATCTGACCCCTCCTAACAGTCCTAGGTACTCAGAAAATGATAACAGTGAAAATAATAACAACAACGACAACAATAAATGTTTTATAAAGGGAAATTGGCATGTTGCAATTATCGGGTGATATTAGCTGTGGCTATAGAAAGGAGGGCTTTTAAGAAAGGCATTTCTTTCCATTCAAAACACAACCTGAGCATTGAACCACACTGAACCAGAGGAAAATGCAGCCGAGAGTGGGACAAACGGCTTCCGTTTACCTAGGTTATTTCTAAACAGTAACACAAGGATGTAATAGAAATAATTTAGACATATGGATAAGAACCTTCAAAATCAATAGTGCAGCGAGAGCTATGAAGCATATGCTGATGCAATCAAACAGAATTGAATTTCATACAAACGCCGGCAAATCTCTATGAGATTATCACAGCAAAAACTTCATTTTCATTGATTTATAATGTATTATTATTGTCTCCACCAAACTGCCATAGACAGCCATTTAGCAGCTGCCAAGTGCCTTAAGGGTAAATAAAGGCTCTCACTGACGGGTTGGGTTATGGACGTTTAAGAGGCCAATAACTCACAGGGCGGCAGGTGTGATGTCCCAGGGATTCTTGACTTCTTCCTTTTAATCGCATTAGATAATTCTTGGGACTTTTGGTGAGCGTGGGGGTATTTGCTATTCACACCCGAACCAAGCAAAGAGGAAGAAAATGTTTTATCATATACAGTTCAGCAAGCATGAAGCCTAGCAAGACTGTTAACACCCGCATTTCTATTTGCAACGAACCTACATTGGATCTAATCAAGCCTACCCCACCCACTCCATCTTTACACCTGTGCGTCTTCCCACATCCCAATTTCCACCCTCGCCCCAACCTCCACTTGTAGAATTTGGAGACCTTATTTAGACTGAGATTGTCTGTAGGAGCCTGACTCTCTCAAGGCCCAGCCCAGCTGAGAGCTATGGCCATGTGGCCCACTTACCTTCCTCTGTAATGTGTCACCACTTCCATGGCTTTGGGGGCTTTCTAGTTTCTGATTTCTTGATCATCCATTCTCACAGAGAAGTCTGTGTCAGTTTGCTACCATAATCTGGCCTTTGGAGGTAGAATAATAGAAGTGGTTACTCTGTTTTTAAAAAACAAAACACCCAACTAACCAACCAAATAAAACAACAACAAAACATAAAGACCGGGAATGGAGCCAGAAATGGTGGCAAACACCGGCAATTCTGGCACTGCGGTGGCTGAAGAAGGAAGGTTATTAGCTCAAGCCCAGCTAACATGCAGAGATGATGTGTTCAAAAGCCCAACGCAACACAATCCGATCAAACACGAGAAAGCCAGAGATGAAATTGGTACCAACATGTGAGATTTTATGTTACAGTTTTAATAAACTAAATAAGGCTTTTTAAAAAACTGAAGTCATTTGTGACGTTGAAAACATATGGAGCACATGGAGGCTGGGGCTGGGGACCTGATGATACTGGCCAGTCTAGGATGCACAGCTGGAGCCTGTGTCAAAACAATCAAACAAAATTAGAAATCTGGGTGTTAATTGTACTGCCTTTTTGAAAGCAAGTAAAAATAAATAGTCAAAAGTAAGATGAAGACACAGTGTTTGTGCCTTAAAGTATAACCTGGCCTTTCCTCGATCCATCTCCACAGACCAACTGTGGCTCCATTCTACAAAACTTTGAGAATCAGTTGAGGTTATGGTATGACTGCTTCTTGTCAATGTATTGTTTCACGTCTTCCCCATTTCTTCTGTGACACCCCCTTTTCTGGAAATGAGGTCTGGTTTAAGGAGTAGAAAGGCGGTAGGACATATCAAGAGGTTTTAGGAGCGTGGCGGAAAGGTTTACATGGGCATTTCACCAAAGATGCAGCACGGCCAGCGGCCTGGAGGGTCACTGACGGCGAGCAGCGTGCAGGCTGCATGCTTCATAGGGCTCTTCCGTTATGAAAGCCAGGTGACCCTTAAATGGCAGAGAACCGAATGTGTGTTCTGTGTGGTTCAGAGAATGATTTATCATAGCTGTGCTTTTGGTTTAGGATGAGTAAGCTTATTAAATGTGTAACAAGCAAAAATAAAGGTGTAGGCAGTAGGTAGCCGAGAGGAGCCCCAGAAAGATAGTAAAACATCAAATCAGTGGCTTACAAACATCCAGCAGCAAACTTCCGGGGTAGTTGAGGCAGCTGACTGTGCTCTATGAGTGCGCCTTCTCCGTGTCTCTAAGGGATAGCCCTTAAGCTCCTCTCACAGGGCCATCCCCACCATCTGGAAATGCAGAGCCCCCAGGATGGAGCTACTTCCCAAACATCCATCTCTTGATAGCATCACCTTGGTGTCAAGTTACAGTTCGTGGTTGGGAGGAATAAATCGATGCCTAGACCCTAGCAACAGTCTTCATCCGACATCGGAGTTAGAGCCCAAGGATCAAGAGCTGACTGGGGTGACATTTCTTGTATTGTCACTTCCTGCGGTTCTCCTCTGGTCCTGCCACTGGCTCCAGTAAAGTCACTTGCTCACTAAGCTGAACTTGAACGATATCCTTGCTTTGGGCTGTCTATGCCCTTGCTCTCTCTTTCTGAAGTGAATAGACATTTCTTTTTGTCTCTGTAGGAGAAGTCACACGACATATGCACACACATTTTAACATTATGGAACTTGACACAGCTTTAAGCTGGCATCTGTTTTTCTCGTCATAAGTTTAAATAACTGCCAAGATAGCTTCCGTTATATTGATACACGTATCGATCTTTTACAATTAAAACTGCAACCCCCCTAGTGTGTTTTATATGGAGTGTAAATACAATAGCAATTTAATGTGTGATGTTTCTGTTTTAAAAATATTTAAGTCTGGTGTACTGCTGTATGCATGCAATTCTAGTACTCAGAATGTCAAGGCGGGAGTAGTAAAGGTTTAAAGCCAGCCTAGACAACAACAATACTCTATCTCAAAAGCAAAACAAAGCTCAGCATAGCAATGCCAGCACTCAGGAGGCAGAGGCAGGGGGATCTCAGTGAGTCTGAGTCTGGCTTGGTTTACATAATGAGTTCCAGGCCAGCAAGGAAAAGAGATAGTGAAACAAGACAGAACAAAAATACACAGACAGGCTCTTTTTAATTTTTTAAAAAGATTTACTTATTTATTTTTAATTTTTAAAATTTTAATTATGTGCTTGTGGGGGTATGTGCACATGAATGAAGTCAGGGGTGTGAGACCCCCTGGAGCTGGGTTATAGGCAGTTGTAAGCCACCTGATATGTGTGCTGGAGATTGAAAAAGTCCTCAGAAAAAGCAGTATGTGCTCTTAATCACTGAGCTATCTTTCCAAAACTTAAACATGTAATTATTTATTATGTATACAGTGTTCTGTCTGCATCCGTGCCTGCACACCAGAAGAGGGCATCAGATCTCATTATAGATGGTTGCGAGCTGCCATGTGGTTGTCAGGAATTGAAACCTTGGAAGAACAGTCAGCTCCTAACCTCTGAGCCATCTCTCCAGCCTCCCAACAGGATCTTTAACTGTTGGAAGTTTAATATTATTTCTTTTCTTCCATATGTTCGAATTTCAGTTTCTTTTCCTGGTGGGAGTTTCTCCTAATAATGTACATACGTATGTACACACACACAACCCCCCCCCAAAAAAAAACTTTTGATGTATCATCTTATCTTAGTCCTGTGCAAGAAAAGGATAGTAGCTGAAAATAAGTTGATTTAGGAGGTGGATCAGTACCCCCTGGGGTGTACATTTGTGTATAATGGTTATTTGTTGCTAGGGTGGAGTGGTCCTCCAATCTCAAATCTACTTCTATGTTCTTAAATATTTGCTATCATAAACTAACAGAAATGGAGGGAACTTTGTGGTGTCAGTGACATGCAGTATTTCAAACTTCCGCTAAGTCATCTGCCAATAACCACATGGTGATCCATCATAATTAGTTGGGTTTTCCTTCAAAATGATATATGCTGAGTTGGGAATTGGCAGTCTTTAGATTTGTTAGCTATCCTTGAGCCTCTTGTTTCAAATCTGGCAGCAAAATGGTTTTATTGTCACAGTGTGTGTTTTGGCTCAGGGCACCAAACACAGAGGACAGGAAGGAGCTTGGGGAAACAGGTGTGGTCTTTCAGGTGGGGGAAAGCTTGTTTTAAGATAAGTTCTATATATGCAGTCCAGAGTGGTCAATATCCCAAGGAGAGATGGCCTCAGAGGAGAAGGTTCTAAAAGCCATTAGCCAACTATCTTCTGACCAGTGGTAGCACAGGGAGACCCTCTGCTTCCAGCACCGCGTGCTTAGTGTAGCGTGGTCAGAGGAGCTCCTTGGTTGGGTCTTTAACTAACTGCTTGTCTTTAGTCAAAACAAGATCATAATTACCTGTTAGTTAAACTCAAACCAAGACCCAACCAAAGTTATCAATCAAGCATCTTAATTTTGCTGTGTATTCCTGAAACAGAGGTACCTCCTTCTCCAGTGACTCAGCCCAGAAAGAGAAACCCAGAGTCTGGGAAAGTACCTTTTCCAGTACTCCCCAGAAATAGTTTGTCAACCCATCTTTACACACCCATCAATCACGCACCCTCCTTTCTTCTGTCATTTATCTTTTCCAAGTGACCCACCCACAGCTCCTTTGTGTTGAGACCATAGGAAAGAATTACAAGGATTCACAGTCATCCTTTACAGAGTCCAAAGTCCAGGCAAGGAGGTAAGAATGGACCCTGACAATAACTCAGTTGACCAGGTGATGATGGTGACAGGCTCAGCCTTCCCATTTGGACGTGACCAGGAGAGATGGGTGGCTAAATTTAAATACTAAAGTCTTACCCATCCTACCTGATGACTATGTGCTTTTCCATTTGTGTGTGGATGTATACAAGTTACACACGCATGATTCAGTAAATCCCATGTGTGTGCAAGGGAATACATGTGTATATATGTGTGTGTTTGGTGAGTGTGAGCCTCTATGAGTTCAGTTTATACATGTGTTCTCTATTAGCTCCACTTAGGCAATTTTTGAAAACTTTACAGTAAAGACAGCAATTGGCAAAAGAGCTGTAATTGAGCCAGGATCATTCATTAACCAGGATCATTCATTAATGGTCAGAGTCTCAAGTAGTTTTTGACTTTAATAATTAAACAAGTTGCCCATTGGCTTAGATTTCTGGGGACCTCTTCCTTGTGGAGGACAGAGATAGTGCTATCACTGAGTAGGGCTTTAGGGACACACATCTTTAGTCTAGACTCAGGAGTACCCAACCACTAAGCGACAGGGATCTCCAGAGCAGTGTAACCCAGCTGGGTACCATCCCAAACACAGCTTTAGAAAGGGTAGATGAGGTTCTGTCTTCTTGGATACTGGAACTAAATACCTCTCAGTTTAGACATCACTCAGAAGGAAGGACACATTGGCAATTCTCTTCACTGATCGGTGGTCTGATTTTGATGGCGAGGGGATGGAGGTGTGAATGTAGGAACTGAGTGTACATTGTATTTTCCCTTAATGGCTCTCTGCTCAGGTGAGGGGAGGCCTCAGCTCCTTTCTGAGTGAGTTCAGGAGTCTGGATGGGACTCCCTGGGGAATGTCTGAGTGTCTTGGAAGAGGTTTTGCTCTTTGGCGGGATGATAAAGGAGTGCAAGTGGCTTGGCCATGCACTACTCACTTTCATGGCTTACTATGAAACATCAAGCATATTCTGTTAGAGAAATACCAGTGCTAGGCAAAATTAAAATAAAGTGGTTTTGCATTTTGCAATAGCAGTGGAGTTGCATAGCAGCCTGGAAACAGCAAATAGAAGAGACAGGGGTTGAGATCACTTTGGAATGCTCCTATCTTTATCATCTATCTATCTATCTATCTATCTATCTATCTATCTATCTATCTATCTATCTATCTATCTATCTATCAATCTATCTATCATCTATCAATCTATCTATCATCTATCTATATCATCACCATCACCATCTGTCCAATCACCATCCATTTATGTTACTCATTTCCACCACCTATTTATCTTATATTGATCATCTATTATCAACCTATCGTCTATCTACCTACGTATCTACCAAACAATGTATCTATCATCTGCTTTTCACCTATATACCATCTACATACCTTCCTAACTATACACTATCTGTCTGTCTGTCTTTATGTATCATCTACTAGAAAGTTTTACACCTTGACCTGCACGCTCTGCCAACTCAGCAGCTCCGTGGTAGCGATTTAACTTCCTTTTTGAGTGTGAACTTGAGTGTGAGCTGCAGATGGTAAGGAGCGCCTGAGCATATCTGGCTCAAGCGTTGGTTTTGCTGCTAACCTCATGCACCTATGATTTGGGCTTCCCTTGTTATCTCTTCAGATATCTATGTCCTCATCCATAAAAAAGCAGCTCTGTCTTGCAGTTCCTTTCAAATAATGTCCCAAACTTTTTATGGTGCGCCTGACCCACTGATGCTCAGTAAAGCAGGTGAAGACATCATTGTTGGAGCTGCCGTCCTGTGTGGTCCCATCATGTCACTAGCACAGCAGCACCTGGCAGGTGAAGAGAGGTACCAGTCCTCTTCCACATTCTCGTCCTTTCAGGAATGAGGAGTTGGGGAGCTGGAACTGAGGGGTGGGAGCACCACACATGTGGAGGCCAGTGGCAGTGCAGATGTCTAACCCGGGGGTTCCAGACTGGCACCGGGTGGAGGGCAAGGCTGACACACATGCCTTCCTAAGAATTCAGACATCTTGAGATGCTCTTGGTCCTTGGGGAAATGAGCTTGAGTTTAGAGGCTCAAAGAATTTGCGTTTTCCCTCAAATGCCTCCAAGAGCTGATGATGGAGGCCAGTGTCTGTCACTCTTACTGTCCCTTCCTAGACAACAGGTCTGGTGGCCCACAGCTGCAGTCTCATTCTAGGAAGGAGGCGATGATCCCAGTGAACTCAGCATAGCTGCTTCTTGGTGCTGAGGAGTGGCTACCAAAAGTAGTGTGACTGAAGAGGTGAAGGCTTGCCTGAGCTGTGATTTCAGGTTCCAGAGGGCAGTTTGGAGCTGTCTGGTGCTAATGGAGACTGAGGTCATCATAGCCCTCAGTGAGCCCTCTCTGTCTTACCTGGAGGCTAAAGTTTCCTCCTCAAACTCTGCAAGCATAGGAATTCAAAGATCACAGGGTCTGATGTGGGGAGGCTGCTTCCTCATGCCTTGTGTACAAACCTGCCTCATCCTACCTTGTTGGGCACAATTCTCCTTGTTGGGCACACACTCAGGACAGCTGTGTGTGTCATTACACATGTTCAGTCTGGAGGTACCCATTCTTTACACAGTGGTTTTATGCTGGGCTATGAGCAGGACAGTGGAGTCTGTGGCTGTCCTTTTATATACCAGCTCTGAAATTCCTGGTGAGTGAAACACAAGGATTGGTTTCAGAGGAAAAGGGGGAAGGGTGGTGAGAATGGCTTTTGAAGTCTGTGCCCTCTGTTGGTGACATGTGCCAGCTCTAGGTGGTGGTAAGGGAGTAAAATGCCTTAAGCATCACTTGTCTGTCATGAGGGTCAGTGATGGAGCCTGTGACTGGGGACAAAGGCCATGCAGAAATGGGGCAAAGAGTATTTCTCATGGGGTCAATTGGATGGGAGCATAGTTTTCTCCTGACAGAGGATTCTGGTAAAAGTGCAGGGGAAAATGCAAGTTTTCTGGGAGTTGAAGAAAGATGACCTGGAGTGAATATGGCAGGGTTGCGAGGGTCAGGGCCCAGCCTGCGCTCGCTGCTGCTGGTCCCAGCAGAGGCTCAGCAGTGGTTGCAGTAAGCGGCACCTGAAGGGATGTCAGAGTGCCAGGAGAGAGGGGTGTGTATGTCTTTTAGACCAGAGGACAGGGATGATGCAAGCTCTATTATATCTTTGTGTGTGGGTCAAACTCCAGAGAAGTTCAGAAGAGAAAGAACTCTTGATTTCTTGCCACCTTTCTCCTGCAGAGTCCATTTTAGAAAGTTCACTACGAGGTCAGAAGGCCATCGTGGAGTCCTTGGGGTACACGTGTCTAGTTGGAGTGCAGGTCCGTGCGTGCATGCGTGTGTGCGTGTGTGTGTGTGTGTGTGTGTGTGTGTGTGTGCGCGTGCATGCACCCACACGTACGTGCACACCTAGCCCAGAGGACAATCTATTCATTTATTTATATGCATTTAAAGTTTCTTATGTGCAGATAAATGTGGAAGGATTCAGTGAAAATTGTGCAGCTCTGGGGAGGTCAAAGATCTGCATGCACACCAGGTCTGGGGAACTAGGTCAGTCAGTAAAGTGCTTGCCCTACAAATATGAGAACTCAAGTTCACTCCCCAAGAACCCACGTAAAGCACACAGGTGTGGTGTCACACACACTGGTAACCCCAGTTCTGGGGAGGGGAGGTGAAGACAGAAGGATCCCTGGGCTAGCCTAGCCTACCTGGTGAGTTCTAAACTAAAGAAAGTCCCTATCTCAAAACACAATGTAGACAGCACTTGGAGAATGTAGCCAATCATGGCAAAATCTCTGATTTCTGCTACAAAGTGCCAAGAGTATAATGAAGTGCCATTACCAAACACTAAAAAAGACAATAAGCTCTATGCATGCTTTAGCAGGTGTGGTGTACAGGGAGGTCCAGCGGTAGGTTTTGTGGCTGCCATTGGTGACGAGCACACCACAGAGCAGGGTTTCTGCAGCGGGTGCTGCTATGAAGCATGTGTCAAGTGAGTGCCCTGGTTCCTATTTCTGATTTCTGATGGGGGCAGCATCATCCACACCACCCCTTCTCTCAACATTCCAAGTTAAAGAGCGTTTGAGAGGCTGGGTGGATGGCTCTGTGGGTAAGAGCTTATTCTCTATACGTATGAGGGTCTATGTTTGAATACCCAGTACCCATGTAAAAGCTGACGATGGCTGTGTGTTCCTGTGCAGCACTGAGGGGTGGAGAAGGGTGAATACCAAGACCTTTTGGTTAGTGAGCCTAACTGAGAAGGCAAGCTTCAGGCTCATAGACCCTGTCCGAGGGTGTAAGTGTGAAAAGTGATAGAGTGGGGTGTCTGACCTCCTCCGGCCTCCATGTGTGCTCACAGGCATGCATGCAGTACATCACTACTCCCCCCCCCCACATACACGACATCTCAGTTTGAGATTCCTGAAAACGAAGATGCTTTTTCTCAGTTTGTGTCATTCAGTGAATCTGAGGAACAGACACCCAAAGCTTTGTTGGGGGTGTATGTAGCTATGAAAAGAGAAAAGGGAAGGAGTGAGTTTGGCAGAGGGATGGGCTGAGGTTGGCAGTTGGTGCTCTAGGAAGGGAAGGTAGACTCGTGGAAGAAAAGTGAAAGAGAGACAAGGAAGAGGAGGAGGAGCCTGCCATGAAGGTTCCAGAACAAAGTCTCCAGGTCCACGAGACTGGACAATGTAGACTGAAAGCAGAGCTAGTGTGCCCTGGTGGAGCCCAAGTGACCTCACCCACATGCTCAGCAAACTCCCTCTCCTTGTTGGCACCCAGAAAGGAGGCTAAGTGGCTTCTCTGGCACATGCTGGCCAAGTTAGTGAGCTGTCCCAGGTTAGCCCTACGGATTCCAGACTAAGTTCTCTACACAAGAGAAATGAAATGCAGGATTCTTCCAGCCTCACAAAGACTGTGCTAGGGTGCTGGTGAGGAAGCTACCTGTCATCTTATGATGAGGAGTCTTGGGTTGGCCACCTACAGGCCTAAGGTCCAGGTTTTCATCTGGCTTAGGCATCTTAGCATCTCTGGGATGGTGACAGCATTTAGGCACTGACATAGAAAATAAAATCCCAGAGACTTGATGGGAACTTTGCTGTTGATGTGGGCAGGTAGCCTCACGTGGCTAGCCCACCCTGGCCTTCACATATTCTCTTCTTCTCTCCAAGTCCTACTGTCCATCTTTGTTGACCAAGGCCTTGGGACCTGATGCCATGACTTGCCTTTCTGTGTGAATAGCAGAAACTCCATGCAGGGCTTTGTTCAGTGCCCGGAATCTTCCACTGAAGAATCTGGTAAGTCTCAGGAGCCTTTGTGGGACCCCTCCCACATGTGGCAATCTCCTCAGCTCAGCACTGCTGGTGCTCACAGGATTGGCCAGACCTCCTCTGGAGGATATGTGTAGCATGCCAGGCATCCCCACTCACACAGGAGAGCATCCTCACTGGCCTGGCCACTTCCCTTAGAGTGGCCGGTGAGAATAACCTCAAAGGAGGGCAGATAGAGCCTTCTTTGTCACTGGCCCAAAAAAGGCAAACCAAAACCCAAATGCTGCATATTTGAGCATGTCAAGAATTTTTCTGGCAGGTGTGTGGCTATCTGTTGCAACTTTTATAATTGTGGATTTGTTTCAGAAGTAGTTTCCAAATTTTAATGAACTTGTTTCAGAGCAAATGTGTGTCTGTCCCAGTAGTTGATTGTTCAAAATGAGCTGCCTCTGCACTGGACCCAAACCCAATTGGTGTCTAGGAGACCTGAAAAAGAAACCTGGGGATGGTGCCAGGAGGGCTGTGCACAGGCAGGAGGTTAGGGAAGCAGCAGGATGCTTGGGGGCAGGATTGGGAGGCCCACTGAAGTACAAAGAAGGCTGGGCAGTTAGAAGAGGCTTGGGGCATGACATTAATTAATTGATTAACTAGTTAATTAATTGTTAACTAGACTAAGCCTAGACTCACCTGGAAAGAGTTTCAATGGATTGGCTACTGTGGGAGTGTCTTCGGGGAATTTTCATAATTAGGTTAATTGGTGTAGGGTGAGCTGCCCAGCGTGGGCAAGACTATTCCCTAGGCAGGGATTCTCATAGGTAAGCGTGGAGAAAGCAAGCAAGTGACCACGCTTGCACATCTTTTTGCCCTTAACTGTGGGTATGATGTGATCAGATGTTTGAAGTTTCTGTTTGATGGACAGCAACTTGGAATTGTCATCTGAAAGAAAACCCCTATCATCCTAAATTTGTTTTTGCCAGGGTATTTTATTATAGCAACAGGGATAAAATTAGAACAGGGCAATAGTGGGGGGCCTGGGGCAGTCCTAAGAGGCTTGGGGCAGTGCCAAGAGGTCTGGGGTGGTACCAGGAGCACTGTGCAATGACAGCAAGCATGGGATTCAGGAGTCAGGCAGAATTCTCCAGGTAACTCACCCTGGGAGACTGGAAGCCTGTAAATATTTTATGCCTGATGTGCTGATTTTGCGGGTGTTGTGTTTCACTGAGCAGTGGCTTGTTTTACGTGTCATGTTTTTGTTCCTGGAAAAGAGGATATTTTTATTTGCGAATATGTAAGGGACCTACCACTTTATAAAATGAAACAACAGATCTTGTTGTAATTGGCTGACTTCCTTGGCAATGCCGTGAACATTCAGGAATTCTTGGCCGAGTGAATGCCTAACCCATAGACAAGTTGTTTTCACAAACGATGGACTTTTTTATAAATAACCCATTGAACAATTAATGAAGTGAGTGATATTATATTTTATAGACTTCTAGCTAAATATTTATTAATTAGGTTTTGTATATTTCGAGAGGCGGGAAGAAATATCTAGGATGTCTAGTTGAAAATGCAGCAGTTCAGTAGATTTTATGTTCATGGTAAAGGCGAATAAATGAGCTTTTAAAGTTAATTTAGCTCATTCTGTGCATGATTATACCATGGTTCGGTCTATAAAGGAGCTAAGGGTTTAGAGAAAGAAGCAAAACATTGAAAAAGAACGAAAAGGAAACATTGTTACCAGAAGTTGGGGCAGAGTAGGAGGGGCGGGGGGGGGGGTGCCGCTATGAAAGCCTGCCTCCCCCACCCAGAGCGGCAGGAATCTAAGCCGACAGAGCAGGTCTGGGATGCTTTCCTACCAGAGTACAAAAATGCTATCTGACAGCTGTGGCTGCCTTGTGGATTATCTATGAATAGATAATTATCTGCCCTGTATTATTGGTTCAATTACACTCAATCTATACCCTCAACATCCATGCTATAATACCAGGGCATCTATGTGATACGCAGAGAGCTGCCCCATCACTGGAAGCATGCTGGAAAAGTATTTGTTCCTCACAGAGGAACATGTGTCCTGATAGAGGTGCATGTTCTGTCTCTATCAGCAAAGCAGCCACATAACACGCCTTGTTTTGTGGGACTCAGCTCTGGTGGCTGTCCCTTGTAACCTGTGGGATAGTCCCCGTACAGTTTGCCCAGGGATGACTTGGTTATGGGTTTATGAAGTAGGCACCTGCATACATTGACAAGCCTGCTTAGGACACAGATGCTGTTAGTTGTCTGTTTTTGTTCACCATATCATTTAGGATGACAGAATGCAAATGCCCATCTCAGAATTCTGATTTGATACAGATTCTGATTTGAATGAAAGGAAACAGCCCGCTCTCTTCAATCTTTTGGCTCAGATGCAATGCTTGGGAGATGAAGGTGTGAATGCATGGCGAACAGAGTAAGAAATGGCATGTATTTTAAGGATGTTTACAGAACATTTGGGTTGGTTTGTTTTTCTGAAACAGGGCCTCAGGTAGCCTCGACTAGCCTAGAATTTGCTATATAGTTGAGAATTGACATTGAATTCCTGATCCTCCTACCTTCTCCTCTCTGGTGTCAGGATTGCAGGCATGCAATACCATGCCTGGCTCATTACAGGACAATTTTAATGAAAAAACTAAATTTCTTTAAAGTATACTTTAAAATTTATTAATATTGTACATTAAGGACAGGAACTACCGTTTTATAGGAAATATTAACTTCCTCCCCTATTGGCCTGCGGTTGGAAAGAGAAGGACCCAGAAGCATGTATTTTAAGAAATTCTTCCACTTTGAGATAAGCATTTTCTCAGGGTGTATTATATTAGAATTATAAGTATGCCTAAATTAAAGTATTAATCTCTAGCTCACAAACTCTCTTCATTATATATCAAGATTATGAACATTGTTGATACTCAACTAATAATAATACTGATCATAATAACCTGGCAATATTCAACTTCCATTTGGTCACACATTCTGCATATACAGTAATTGTAAAAGCATATCATTTCTTAGATTATGTGTTGTGCGAGAAGAAAAGGTGTCATAATCAGGAAATTAGAGCTAACGGCAGGAAGGGGACCTCTTTGATCCTCCTCCGTGCCCCTACACACTCCTGCTAAATGCACCTCATTATGAATTCATTTTCAGCTTCATTGAGTCCCAGAAATTAATTCGACATAAATTTCATTGTAAAGCTCTGGAAACTTTAATTTCAAAGGTAATATCAGCATAGGATTGTTGGTGCAGCCAATGCTTTACTGAAGTGACTCTTGATTGCCACCTTTCTCTCTCTTTAGTTTTATTGTTGCCTTATATTTTATTATTATTTTAAATTTTTATTATTGCTGTTGTGTATGTGCATGCATAGTTCTTTATATATATTTCCATATTTATGTGTATCCTTCTTCTTCCTCCTCCTCTTCTTCCTCCTCTTCCTCCTCCTCTTCTTCTTCTTCTTTTCTTCTTCTTCTTCTTCTTCTTCTTCTTCTTCTTCTTCTTCTTCTTCTTCTTCTTCTTCTTCTTCTTCTTCTTCTTCTTCTTCTTCTTCTTCTTCTTCTTCTTCTTCTTCTTGTATAAATGAGGACAGAACCCAGTGCCTTGTACATGCTAGGCAAGTGTTCTACCATTGAACCATCACTCCCTCCCTTTATCTCTATCTATCTTTGCATATGTATTCATGTATCTATTTATCCAGACATCTGGGTTTATCTCTCACTAGGTTACTCAGAACCTGCAGTCTGTTCTGGAACTCAAGCACATGAACTTATGATTCTCCTGTATAAGTCTTCTGAAAAGCTAGAATGACAGGCCTGTGTCACCAGGCCCAGCGTACTTTGCTGCATTCTTGCCTTTTGTTCAACACCCCTGCTGTCAGGTGGTGTCATAGGGGTTGCAACACTCTTGTCAGCCACAGGGGATCATAGCGCACCTTTATCTCTGTTCTCTATCATCCTGGCTCCTCTACAAATGCCTCCCTTGAGTTTGCCTGTCCTTGATGACCTAGGTGGGAGTGACTCTTCCTCCTTGCTTCTCCTCGCCACTCACGGTTCCTTTCCCCCGAAAAATTTATATCTTCACGTTGGTGGGCTCTGGCTGAGTTCTCTTAACCTGGACTTACCAACATTGCCATTAGGCACACATGCCACATACGGGACACGTGCACAGGGCATTCCGAGGTCACAGGAGGAATGCGGTTAGTCTCCTGAAATGATGGTGTGAAGCTGGGTCATTAGAAGCGGGAGAAGACTGTAGGTAATTGAGTCTCCACCCCAGTGTGGGTGTGGCTCTTCTAGGGCCGATTTTCCATCTTTTATTTCATACAGTTACAGAATTGTGTGGGTGATACAAAGAGCACGAAACAGATGAGTAGTTTCTCTGAAGGGAAGTTCTGCTTCCGGGTTCATCCATGTCGACCTTCCCTCTCCAGGTTCTCATGTTCTGAACACACCAGCCAGGCTGGCCTAGTGGGGGAGTTCTGTGGCACACACTGGTGTTAATGTAATACAACTCCTGCCATTGCTTATTCTCTCTCTCTCTCTCTCTCTCTCTCTCTCTCTCTCTCTCTCTCTCTCCAAACTGACAGTGGATTGAATCTGCAGAACGTCCTTCCTCCCTCCCTCCCTCCCTCCCTCCCTCCCTTCCTTCCTTCCTTCCTTTCTTTCTTTTCCTCCCCAGATTTGTTCTCTACTGGAATGACAGTGGGAGTGGCCAATCATCTCTTCTCCCACTGCTGAGGCGGTGACCACGGGGCCATGGCAGCCATGCTGTCTCTGGCCTCCTTGAATGAGAGTCAATTCCCAGGGTATGACTGAAGAACTGAGGACACCCTGGGGTTGTGGCTCAGTTTGAGCATGGCTGCAGATGGGCTGGGTCCTTGCTTGCCTGCCAGATGGATTTTCATCTTGAAAACAAAGGAAGCATGGAGGAACAACATAAATAGCTTTCTTCTAGATCATCTAACAGGACCGGAGAGGCAAGAGCATGAAGGGACAGCTGCAGAATCTTTCTCTGGTTAGGTTCCTGGCAGGCTAGAGGGGTCAGACAGCAGGTGCGGGGATGCGTGCCATGGAGAAAGCAGGGTGTGAACCAAGAAGCCGGACTCCAGGATGTTCCTGGGTTCCTGCTTGGTGCCAGGGGGCTGTCTGTGACAGGAACCCAGTCTTTTCTGGAATTGTTCTTGCTCAGGTGACAGATGGGCCAGCCTTGAAGAATCTGGCATTCACTCACAAGTCAGTAGCTTGCCCAGAGAAGAAATAACCCAGGCTTGGGCCTGCTTTGCTGGGTTGCTTGCCATCTTCTCCTGTTCTTTGCACTCCACCCTGCTGTGGGTCACAGCACCTGCACTTTGTCCTGTGCCATTTTTTTCCTCACTGGAATGCAAGCTCTATGAAGACAGCCCGGGTCTGGCGTTCTTATCTCTAGCCTCAGGGTGGAGTGCTCAGTGGACGTCTGGGGGCTGCGGCATTATCTTGCTCAAATCTTGAGAGCTGGATGGTTTTACAGTATTCCTTACCAAATGCAGGTGTTCTAGGACTGTGTCGGGAAGTGATCCAGCCTCCTGGAGTCTTCCAGGAGCTGGATATTAGGCTTTGGCGCCCTTGTCCTTTTGCTGTCTGTCACGTGAAGAGGTTGTGTTCTTCCTTTCTAGAGAATGCAGCCCTCACCACTGAACTCCCTGGCCCCTTGAGCTGGGACTTCCTAGTCTCGAGGACCATGAAAAATATTTTTCTAATCTTTACAGATTATAAGGCTATGTTCAATTTTGTGACAGTGGTGCAAATGGACTAACACAGCTGGAGAGCTGTGACATGCACCTAGCCAGGTGCATGTGTGTTAGAATGACAGGGAGCAAGACCTAGGAGAGGCTGGTGGCACTCTCTGCAGTGGCCAATGGCACTGGGAACTGAAAATTCACAATGCCATAGAATTTTGGAAGGATGATGAATAGATGATAAAAATGAATCATGAGACTGATTGCCCACCTTCTAGCCCTGGGCATCCTGGAGAGCTGCAGGCTTCTGTCTGGAACTTACTGTGGCTTCACTGGGGCAATACTTCCATATAAGATGAGTAATGTTCCATCAGGCATGGCAACTTTGCTTGGTCCCTCTAAAGCCCCTGGGTAATCCAGGGAATGCATGTGAGTCTCATCGTGGTTTCCTAGTCAGCTCTCAAAGGTCTTGATGTGAGATGTCTGCATTAATGGATACACAGCTTGAAAAGATTGTTTCAGCACACAATAGTCCGGGTGCACTGGATGTCTATTGCTGCACCCCCAGCTGGGGTGCAGTGCTGTCCTGACTGGGAGCTGTGCCCTCAGCTGGGATGCAATGCTGTCCTGACTGGGGGCTGTGCCCTCAGCTGGGGTGCAATGCTGTCCTGACTGGGGGCTGTGCCCTCAACTGGGGTGCAATGCTGTCCAGACTGGGGGCTGCACCCTCAGCTGGGGTGCAATGCTGTCCTGACTGGGGGCTGTACTCCCAGCTGGGGTGCAATGCTGTCCTCACTGGGGGCTGTACCTCAGCTGGGGTGCAATGCTGTCCTGACTGGGGTCTGTACTCCAGCTGGGGTGCAATGCTGTCCTGACTGGGGGCTGTACCCCAGCTGGGGTGCAATGCTGTCCTGACTGGGGGCTATACCCCAGCTGGGGTGCAATGCTGTCCTGACTGGGGTCTGTACTCCCAGCTGGGGTGCAATGCTGTCCTGACTGTGGGCTGTACCCCAGCTGGGGTGCAGTGCTGTCCTGACTGGGGGCTGTGCCCTTAGCTGGGGTGCAGTGCTGTCCTGACTGGGGGCTGTGCCCCAGCTGGGGTGCAATGCTGTCCTGACTGGGGGCTGTGCCCTCAACTGGGGTGCAATGCTGTCCTGACTGGGGGCTGTACTCCCAGCTGGGGTGCAATGCTGTCCTGACTGGGGGCTGTACCCCAGCTGGGGTGCAATGCTGTCCTGACTGGGGGCTGTACCTCAGCTGGGGTGCAATGCTGTCCTGACTGGGGGCTGTACTCCCAGCTGGGGTGCAATGCTGTCCTCACTGGGGGCTGTACCTCAGCTGGGGTGCAATGCTGTCCTCACTGGGGACTGTGCCCTCAGTTGGGGTGCAATGCTGTCCTGACTGGGGTCTGTACTCCAGCTGGGGTGCAATGCTGTCCTGAGTGGGGGCACATGCTGCTATGGGAGCCTCAGAAGCTCTTGAAATACAGCCATGACAATTAAAAATTGTTCATTTTAGTAAAAAATTAATTTTCTTTAACATAAAGATAATCTAGGGAAAACTGAGTAACATGTGGTGTGAGTTGGTGTGGGGTGGAAGATCTGGGTGTTCCGAGTGCTCCCTTCTTCTCAAGGTGGCTTTTGTGGGGGTGGCCTTTCTCCTGACAAAAGCAAGCTTTGTGTAGTGGGAAGATGGCTCAGTGAATGAAGTGCTATGAGCGCTGTGTGAAGGCCATAGTTCGTCTACCTAAGACCCATGTGAGAGTCCAGGAGGTATGAGGACTGCTTGCAATCCCAGCTCACAGATGCACAAACAGGAGATCCCCGAGCAAGCTAGCCAGGTGGAGGAGGCAAGCTCCAGGTTCAGGGTGAGACCCTGCTTCAGACAAGTAGGGATTGTTTTAAGAAGACATGGGATGTCAACTTGTATGTTCCATCTGTCCCTGCACATACTTGAATTCACACCTGTACACACATGCATACACACACATGTGCATCCACAGACATGCAAACACTAGTAAACACACTCAGCCACACTGCACACATATTCCCCAAACCCAATCCAAACCAAACCAACCTCCCCACCACCAAAACCCCACCAGAAACCAGAACTTGGTTAAAAAGCTAGTGCACTACTTCTCGGACCTCATGGTGTGTGAATCTTGCTGTAACTTTCATAGTGCTGGTAGAATGTACAAATTACACAAGCTGAGGTTTTTTTCCAGGCTCCATATTGAGCTATGTTTTCATTGAATACAATTACAAAAGAGATAATATCCCAGATATTTGAGTCACAATCTTAGCCTTATTACTGTCAAAAAGCAATTACGAGCTATTTTTATGCAGAGCTCAAACATAAAATTAAAGACTCAGAGATGAAAGCGAAACATTTTTAACCATACTATACAGTACTCATAACAGTGTCTGTGGAGCCAAATGTGGAGCATAGAAAATACGCATAGAAAATATTCTGCAAGCCATGGAGGGTGTTCACAAAGATGCGCTTGGAGAGGAACCCAGGCCAGCTGCTAGTAGTAGCTTTATCTCCATGCTTGCTGGTGTATTACAGAAAAGTGAGGGGGAACATTTGCACCGAAACACTTAACTCTTGAGACCCGCCCATGTATTTGGAGTGGGGCTTTCTAAACCAGAAGTAGGAAGGCTTGAGAGCCAACGTGAGTGGCCCAGGACGATGGATGACAGCTTCTCTGGCGCTGTGTCCAGTGAGTGCTTGTGTCATCAGATAAAAGGTCGGGCTACAGGTGCCAGGGAAGTGATCTGTTAGGACAGTGCGTGAGAAGTGTGGGTCCCTGAAACCTGTCTGTACACAGGAATGACGTAGGATGACCACTTGGCAAAGATTTCTCCAACAGAAGCCTCTTTGGAAGGCAAGGACAGTGTGAGTGTGCAGGGAGACCAGCAAGCCAGGAAGACTTGGACTGGGCTGTCCCATTGTGGCTGGTTTAACCGTGGCTGCTGTGGAGCTCAGGAGTTCCTGGCAAGCCCAGTTCTCAAGCATCTGGTGGTCCTCGGGTATCTGGACAGAGTTTGTGGGTCAATTCTTTTTGTTGGGGAAGCTTGACTCTGAGACTGATGGACTGTGATACCCATGCACCTCTTACAACCTAGAAATGGTGAAAGCGGCATTGACTAGCAGACAGTCTTCCTAGTCTCCTGACCCTGCTACTGGCAGCACACTAGTCAGTAATCAGAGTAGACCAAGGAAGGGAAGAGGCATCCCCTCGGGCCCTGTCAGGGCTTCTGTGTCTGAGGCATGCTAACATGCCGGCCTCTGGGGAGGGCGGGAAAGGGGACAGCACAGACAGCATAGGCATTACAGTGTTTGTGAGGAGCAGGACAAGCACCTGCCTCAGGCTGGGAGAAGTAAAGCCCATGGGAATGGTCTTCCACCCATGGCATCCAGGGTGTGATTCCTGTGTGTCTCAGGGTTTCTGTTGCTGCGACAAACACCATGACCAAAAAGCAACTTGGGGAGGAAAGGTTTATTTGGCTTACACTTCCATAGCACTGTTCATCCCTGAAGGAAGTCAGGGCGGGAACTCAAACAGGGAAGGAACCTGGAGACAAGAGCTGATGCAGAGGCCATGGAGGAGTGCTGCTTACCGGCTTGCTTACCATGGTTTGCTCAGCCTGCTTTCTTATAGAACCCAGGACCACCAGCCCAGGGATGGCCCCACCCACAATGGGTCAGTCCTTCCCCCATCCATCACCAATTAGCAAATGCCTTACAGCTGGATCTTACGGAGACGTTTTTCTCAATTGTGGCTCCCTCCTTTAAGATAACTCTAGTTTGTGTGTTAAGTTGGCATAAGACCAGCCAGCACGCTATGTTGTTTCTCCTGGAAACTTGGTTCTTTGTGTTTAGGCATAGGTTTGTGGGTATGTATGGAGACCAGAGGTCAACAGGAGGTATCTTTAAAACATATTCTCTGTACTGGCTGGTTTTGTATGTCAATTCTCAGGTGAGGAGATGCCGCCATGAGATTCAGGTGTAAGGCGTTTTCTCAATTAGTGACCAATGGGGGAGGACCCAGCCCTTGGTGGGTGGGGCCGTCTCTGGGCTGGTGGCTCTGGATTCTATAAGAAAGCAGGCTGAACAAGCCAGGGGAAGCAAGTAGATAAGCAGCTCCCCTCCATGGCCTCTGCATCAGCTTCTGTCCCCAGGTTCTTGCCCTGTCTGAGTTTCTGTACTGACTTCCTTCAGTGATGAACAGTGCTTTGTAAGCCGAATAAACCCTTCCTCCCCAAGTTGCTTTGGTCATGGTGTTTCGTCGTAGCAGCAGAAACCCTGACACAGACACTCTTCCACCTCATTTTCGGAGACGTGGTTTCTCACCAAACCTGGAACTCACCAGTTTGCCTAGACTGGCTATCGGTATTGCCTTATCTTTGTCTCCCCAGTTCTGGGACTGGATTTGTTCTGCCACACACAGCCTTTTAAGTAGGTGTGGGGGGATGTGAACTTAGTTCCTCCTGCTCGTGTGGTAGGCACTGTACCGACTGTGGGGTCTCCTCAGCCCGTAGCTGGTTCTGTCTGTTGTGTGTGACTGTCTGCTTTCTCAGCACAGGTTGGGCTCGTGGGTTTTAGGGACAGTTGACATTGCACCCATTAGTGGATGGCCAAGGGCTCAGGGGAGGCCCCGGATGCTCTGCTTTGGGTGTTCCTCTTCTGGGGGAGCTTGACTCACACTATCCACACCCATGCTTCTAATTCATGAGCTCCATAGACATGAGCAGAGGCCAAGCTGTGTACAAAGGAGCAACCCTCAAGCTGCCCCTGGATCTTGTCTGTGAGCTCCAGTCCTCGTGCTTAAAAGGAGGGTGTCCAAAGGGGACCAGGCCCTGTGGAGGGAGTCTGCCTCACACAGAAAGAAAAGCCCAACTCTTCTATTCCCCTCAGAGTTGAAGAAGGTGAAGAGCTCACTTTCTTCTGTTTTTGGGCCTCATGCAAATGAGATATATGGTGATTCCTGATTGGCATTGAGAGGTGTGATGGGTCATCTTAGTTGCATGGATTGGATATCACCTAGGAGATGACCACAGGTGTGTTCGTGAGGATGTCTCTAGCAAGAATTAGCTGAGGAGAGAGCAGTCACCTTGAATGTGGGTAGCACTCTCCCATGGGTTGGGGTCCTAGGAAGAATAAAAAGGAGAAAGCTAGTGGGCACCAGCATTCATCTCTCTCCGGGCTTTGTGATCCACCAAGATGTGAGCAAGTTCCTGCCACTACAGTTTAGAGTCCTTCCTGTGCTGTGACTGCCTGGCCACAGTGGGCTCTGTCCTATGAACCAAGGGACAAAATTACCCTTTCCGCCTTGGCTGGTTTTTTGTCAGATATTTGGTCATAGCAATAAGAAAAGCAAGTAACACTGCTGGTTTGTAGCTTGGAAGCTTAGTTAGTGTTGACACTTTTGTTCTTCTGCCACAGACACGCTTGTGACCTCCACTCGGGGAAACTATTTTGAAGTAGCCATGACGTGCCTCCCTGAGGCAGAGGCTCAGTGTGGAGTTCTGCTGTGCCTTTTATTCTCAAGGATGAATTCCATTTTCAGTGCTCTGGGCTCAAGCATGTTGGATCAGCCTTCAGGGAATCTGTGGGAGTGAAGGATATGTGGATTTGAGGTCATCCTGCCTCATCTGTGTATCCATGTAGCTCTTGGGTTCCATATTACCTTTGGGGTTGTGACAGAAAAAAGGAGGACTCAGGGGTCCCAGAAGACAACTTCTTCTCTGGAGTCTACAGTTTCTTAGAACTACGAGGTGGTCTGCAACGCCCCTGATGGTGTGCCCTTCTGCAGATGTGCCTCAGCCTTCCAGGTGTGCCCTTCTGCAGATGTGCCTCAGCCTTCCAGGTGTGCCCTTCTGCTGGTGTGCCGATCTCTTCAGATGTGCTTAATAAGCCTCATGCCAGGAGCATCTGCTGTCCTCAGATTCCCAAGTAGAGAAAGCATGAGTCCTGGGGAAGTTCAGCTAGCACACTCAATTCTCCCCGTCACCTAAGGTAGGGCAGCCTCTAGGGCCACAAGGTGCTTTTCCAAGAAAATACTCCAGAGGGGAAGACCCTGCAAAGCCAGGATGGGGTCCTGGGAAACAAATCCATAGACTGTTTTTCTCTGCTAAATACAAATTGTCAAGCGTTGCCCCCACAGACGGAGTTCATAACCCATGTTTTTTTCTTCTAGGTTTCTTTCAGCTAGTCGAACCCAGATGAGAAGGGTGCAGAGTCTTGACACACCCACCCATGCCATGCAAGAACACATATGTGTGCACACAGCACAGATGCACACACAGAGCCTACTTGGAAACATCCTTTATAACTCTTGCTGTAATGTGGCTGTTCAGTGGGAACACAGCATAGGTCGTGTAGATATTAGATTTCACCTTGGTTGTTGCTAGTGCTGAGAACCTTTGTGTGTCTACCTGTGTCCTGCCATTGATTAAGCCCTGACTTTCAGGGTTCTTAAGAGCCCTTAAAATACTGTTCAAACTAGCCATAATTAGCAAGCAGACTGTATGAACACTCACACTCAATTCCACATAGATTCCTTGTTGGCACGGAGCAATCCATTACCTGCTTCAGTGAACCGTCCCATTGGTAATTTGCAGAGTTCTCACCCCTGGGTGATGGAGTAAGCTGCCCTCTTCCCAGGCACTGGCTACTATTGTTTAAGCCAAATGTATAATGCATGAGAGAAGTTTGTATATCAAACATTCCAGACAAGGTACTTAAATTCTAGACCAACTGATAACATTCACACCGATGGGGCTGGGACAGAAAGGGCTGGGAGGCTGCTTTTGCAGGGCTATTTCACTGAGGTAAAATTCATGCACCGCGCGGTCCACTCAAGGAAAGTATACGACTCAATGACTTCAGTATAATCACAGATTTGTGCGGTCCGCCACTGTGGTCACTGTTAGCACATACTGGCCACCCTATAGAGAAACCCCACACCCGTGGCACCCACTCCCCATTTCCCCACGAACTTTCTAACACCCAGGAACCATGCATCCATCCTCCATGTCTGTAGACTTTCCCCTCTGGAGATGTCACCTAAACAGAGTTGGCTGGCATGAAGATTCTCATGAAGGCTTCTTTACTTACAGTCATGTATTTAAGTCTCATCAGTAGCGTAGCCTGTGTTAGTGGTTTTTTTGTTTGCCAAATAATATTCCATCTTATAGAATGCCCCATATCATTTCACTTATTTGTGGGTTGATAGACATCAAGGCTTTTTATGATTGATGTGTTTAGAAAATTATAATTTAGGATCCTTATCAGGTGAATTTGGTGTGAATTATACTAATATGGGTATTACTTTAGAGATTTCCTAACTCTTTCCTAAGAAATAGAGCTAGCTATTTCACATGAGGTCATAACTGTAAGATCCAGCTGATCAAAAGAAAAACTAATCTTAAGATGTAGTACATTTTAAGTACTCCAAATGTAAAATAAAGCAAGCCGTAGGTGTGAATACCTGCACATACCTACACGAGGTATTCATAAACATAGATACACAGTCAATCTAATGTTTTTAAGCATGTAAAGTTTCCCCCATTTCTCTCATCTGCTGCCTTCAGGACACTATAAGCTGGACATGGTTCTTGATTGCTTTAATTTTAGGGACATCGCTCTTATTCTATGTCACATGTTATATCAAGCAGTGAGACTGAAATCAAACAAACAAACCACAGACATCAGGACCCGGAGAGATGGCTCAGCAGTTAAAAAGCACTTGCTGCTCTTAGAGAGGATCTGAGCTCAGTTTCCAGTACCTACATCAGACAGCTCACAACTCTAACCACAGCTCCAGGGGACCTAACACTTTCTTCTGGCCTAGTGGATGGTACTGCATGTACACAAACCCACACACTGATGTGCAGATCTACCCATAAGAAAGAGCCTGTGGCTAGAAAAGTCATGGGTTCTAGGGAAGAACCTATCCCTATCACTCCACTCCACTGTATGGATGTAGTAGTAAATTGACCTCTAATGACTTAGGTTTTACCTGCAGATTAATGCATCTCATATTGAAGGAGCTTCCGTTTGCAGTAGATGCTGCTTAGCATAGAGACCCCACAACTGGCCAAGGTCCATAAAAATAAGGGACTGAAGAATGCCCAGCCTGAAATGGAACACACTCTTCCTCCAAAGGATGAGGGGGTTGGTGCAGAAAAGGAGGTAAGAAGAGTAAGAGTCAGAGGCGGAGGAGGACTACAAGGCAACAGTGTCTTCTGGACACAGCAGGGCAGGGGCCCATATGAACTCACAGTGGCTGTGACAGCACAAGACCCATGCAGGCCTAAGCCAGATCAGATGTAGCTGGAGGAGGGAGGGGATGAAATCCCAGCCCTTGCTGCGGGGGTGACTGCCATGGTTGGCTGCCAGGAAAGGGAGAGCCAGGTTCTCTCCATGCCTGTAGCCTTTCGTAGGTTGAGCGCACTTCAGCAGAGGACCGCGTATCCAAGCATATATATGGGTGGCCCATGTTCGGATAAAAAAATGTCTGGTGGATGGGGAAGGGAGACGGCAGAACCGGGAGAATGGGTGGTGAATATGATCCTTAGAGAACTAATTCAAATTTAAAACTTATAATAAAAATGTGAATAAATTAAATCTTAGAAATTGCCAGGCCTGGATAATAAAGAGAATGGATTTTGTCCAGGGGTTTCTTCCTTAATGGGCTTCACCAACTATTTCTCTCTCCTAAGGATTGCCTTTCTGCCTAGGGCTCAGCCTTTGGTGAGCACAGTAACAAGTCTCTCACAACAGCCCAAGTTCTTCTTTCATAGAGATGGCTCACCTAGGACAGCCAGGGCTGCTACACAGAGAAACCTCATCTCTTAAACCTCCCCCCACACCAACTATATGTATTCCAATTAAAATGTGATTCTTTCTTGTATTTTGGTGCCTTGAATGAGAACAAGGAAATCTTACAAAATATAGTATAAAAGGCTTGAGAAAACCCTAGAACATTTCCCACTTTGGAAATGCAATCAAATGATTTACATTTGTAAATTAACATCCTGACTGAGTTCTCTTGCTTTACTAGGTGAAGGGGCAAACTTCTGGGCTTATGAAGGATTCTAAGTGGATAGCATCTAGGGCCAAGCCCTTTGGCTCCTAGACGCTGCTGCAAACGGCAGCATGGCTGTGTAGTGCTAACTGGAGCTGGGCAGCAGCAGAGTGTATGTGTACATCTCTTGGAGTGGTTCCGCATCGTCCTCCCCAGAAGTGTGCACACTGGGTGCTATTGAGAAATATCTTTCTATGCTTCTCACTCCCTGAACATTAGTCGGAGACAGATTTGGTGTGTGCAGTGCAGGAAGGGCGTCAGCTCCACTGGTGGGCTCTGGGTGTCTATGTTATTGGGTTAAGTAACTGAAAATCAGAATCAAACAGGGCTTTCTTTCAAAATCTGAGGAAACTGACTCCCACAAGCCTGTCAGTAAAGACTGCAGGGCCTTTCTGGAAGATTCCACCACACAAATGCCCTTTTGGCTTTTCGTTCATCTAGCATTTTTAGCCTCTTGTTTCTCGTCCTCACCTACTGCATCTCCCTATCTGATCCGATTGCAGGGTCTCTTGCCCTGATAAGTGGCCTTATCTTAGCTCCAGGGGTTGTTGGAGTGGTCTGGTGTGGGGGGCTGTTTGTCTCTGTCCCAGGCCGCTCTTCTCTTCCCTCACTTGAGGAAGCTCATCTGCTTCCAGGCCTGATTTCAGTCCCTTTGAAACTTCCTGCTATTCCCCTGGAGGTGACTCACCAGCCTCAGAACTCCCCCAAGATCTTGTCTCTTCTTTTATGGCCCCTACTCTGTTTGCACACTCTGCCCCTCCCCCAGCACCTTTCAGGAAATCGACCACTCAGGGTAGAAAAAAAAAAAAAAGACTGCTGTCATATCCTTGCAGCCTGGAAGACTTAGTCCTGATATGGATAGTGCTCATTACAACTTGTTAAATCCAACTGAGGTTATCAATTTATACGGCCATACTCCAGTCATTTTTCCTTTGTGCATTGATTCTTTTTGGCATGTCATAGTAGTGTAGACTTTAGGAACAAAACCAAGCACATCAGAACTTGAAATGGCAGCCTCCTGTTGGGACCTGGGAGCTCTGGGTCCTTTGCCTGGTAAGTGGGAACTGATCTCCATCCAGCAGAAAGCCAGGCTGCGGGGGGAGGGGCTCCCGTTGGTGGCTGGGCCTTAGTCATCCAGGCTTTTGTGTTGCAGTGGTTGCACTGGGCTTCGTTCTTTATGATACTGTTTTCGCTTTATAGACTTTACCTTCTAGGTAACCATTAATGATCCCTCATATCAGGGTTAACGTAATATGTATGGCTAACATAAGGGAGAAGAGTCTAGAGCCCAGAGGGGCTAATAGCTCAGTCATTGCTGCAGTGGGGGCCTTTGTGGTTATAAGTTGGTACTAAGTGGAAGTAGAGCCTGTGGGTGCTTGGTTTTCTCCCTAGGGGTCTCCCAAGGTCCCTACACAGCCTCCCAAGTGTCCCTCGCTCTTTGCTTCTGCTAAGGGGAGTTAGTGATGCAGGTGCATGTTTCAGGGTTGGTGGCAGCCATCATGCTGCAGCAGGTTTAAGATGCCTTTGTTTTCTCCTTGAGACAGGAGCTCATGTAGCACAGGCTAGCCTGGAACTCACTAGTAGTCAAGGATGACTTTGAACGTGAGATTCTCCTGCTTCTGTCCCTGGAGGCTGCGGTATTCTAGGTCTACGCCAATCCTGGCTTAATGTGCTCTCCAGAGGGAGGACCAAACCTGGGGCCACTGGGTGCTAGACAAGTGCTTTACCAACAGAGACCCCACAGCCCTAGAGACTCTTTAGTGAGAGCATCAAAGTGTGAGGCTGGCGGCAGAACTTGATGGCCCCACAGAAGGAATCTCCAGTTTCACCGTTCCTACTGTTAAACTTTGGAGCCTGGTACACGTGTGTGAGTGTGTGTGTGTCAGTATGTGTGTGAGAGTGTGTGTGAGTGAGTGTGTGTATGTGTGTGAGTGTGTATAGTTGTGTGAGTGTGAGTGTGTGTATGTGTGTGAGTGTGCGTGAGTGTGTGAGTTAAACTTTTGAGCCTGGTACACATGTGTGAGTGTGTGTGAGAGAGTGTGTGTGTGAGTGTGTATGTGAGTGAGTGTGTATGTATGTGTATGTGTGTGTGACTATGTGTGTGAGTGTGTGTATGTGTGTGCGTGAGTGTGTGTATGTGTGTGAGTGTGCGTGAGTGTGTGTATGTGTGTGAGTGTCCGAAGCCTTCCCATGTCTAGAGGACTCAGTCTTCTTTTTCTACTTCTGAAATTTGGCTGCACCAGATGCTTGCAAATCAGTGCGCCCTCTGCTGGGCAGAGATAGTCTGAGTTTCTGAGAAGGCTGTTAAAAAAGAGATTTCCCTGCAGCTTTACTCAGGGGCTTCATTTTAAGAAGTCTGGATTTCCCTGCAGCTGAACACAGGGACTTCATTTAAAGAAGTCTGGATTTCCCTGCAGCTGAACGCAGGGGCTTCATTTAAAGAAGTCTGGATTTCCCTGGCAGTTGAACTTGTGTCCTCTGAGGTTGGGCCATGCTTTCTGTGAGAATGGTGCTGGTTTGGGGTTGTTTCTGTGCCTAGAACACTCCTCTAGTGCCTTCGTTGTATGTCGGATGAATAAGAGTCTTCTAGACTAGATGATATCAAATATTTTACTCGGCGTCCTGGGCTGAGCTTCTACCAGGGGAGTTTTGTACTGAGAGGGTCATGTGATAGCCTCAGCAGCGCCATAGAGGTGCCATTTGGCTACTCTCATTGCTCTATGAGATAGGGCTCTTGATCCCCATTGTACCCATGAGGTCAAGTGGCTGTAGTCTACATGTCTGGAAAATGGAAATCGTTTGAAGACAAATGTTGTAGCTCTAAGCCACCTCCACATCACACAGGCCACACACACACACTGAGGCAGAGTGTTAGCTAGTGAATGGCTGACTGATACTGGGTGAGGGATTTTTATTGCCTAGAACACATGGTCCCCAGAGCATAGTCAGCATGCAGACCAGTGCTGTGTGACGTGGGGTAAGACCGCTAATCTCTCTGTTCTCAGCTTTCTAATAAGAAAAAAGAGGATGACGATTTTGCTCTCATTGTGTTGTAAGATAACAAGTATAAAACAATTAGAATATAGCATTAACTGTTATCTACCTGTTCATTATTAGCCATCAAGTTCATTGGTAATTTATTGGACCGTGCTAGGCATCTGAGGTCTAATTGGAGAGAGGCTGATAAATGAACAAGTGCTGGGTACCCACATCTGAGTACATGTCTTCAGGAAACTCCCAGGCCTGTTTGTCTGTTTGGCCAAAAGAAACAGACATCACTCAAAATTATTGAACTGAACTGTTCATATTCTGGGGTTTGCCTGTACTGCCTGCTGTTCTGCGACTGTCACTGATGACAGCAAGTGTGGCTCCCTGAGGTGGATGGAACTTCATGAATGTCCTGGGATTTTAGAAGCATGTGTGGCAAGGAGAGAAAGGTGGGCGAGTGAGACCAGGGATCAGGGCCTCACCTCCAGAGAGCTGCCTCACTGAGTCTGAAGACAGTCCAGCTGTGGGTCGCTGGATCTGTGCAATTATGGTCGGAGATGGAAGGAGCTATTGCCTTCGCGCCAGTGTTCAGCTGGGATGTGAGCTGGAAGGCAGAGGCCAGGTTGCTCAGATCGCGTGGTCTTATGGTGCATAATTGTATCTTACATATGAAATACTCATGTGGGGAGGTTTGCAGACATGAAGTATGTCTCTCAAAGCACCACAACATCTTCTGATGGCCAGAAGTTGTTTCTGTCTATGTTCTGGTTCCTTGCCCCATGGTTCTTCAGGCTCCTTATTAGGAGGGTTCAGTGTATCAAAATCACATTAGCAAATAGCTTCAATGGAAAAATAACACAAAACTAAAAAAATGTATGTTTTAACCAGGGTAGGGCTTCCCTGGTGGCAGCTGAAAGAAACCCACATCTAGGCAGTGACAACAGACACTGCCACTGGCCTTTCTGAGTCTTTTGTTCCCAAGGGGGTGAAGGGTGGGCCCTGCCTAGGTTCTGATCTAGGCAAGTAGAGAGTGTGCACATTTTCGTCTGTACAGTTGTGTCATGCATGTTTGTCCTTTTCTACATGCAAGGGCTTTCTAGAGTGACTTACAAACCAAGTTCTATTTCCTCATTTCCTCAACCATCACACCTACACACACACACACAGACACACACACACACAGACATACATGTGCACACATGTCCTGTTTCAATTCTGAGGCTACCAGCAAGCATGAATTGCCATCATAGAGAAAGTTTTGGAGAAAGCCTGTCTCTGGTATTAACTCCTGTGGTGTGTCACCCAGCACCCCATCAGGCCTCTGGCCTCAGAACTTGCGAGGAGACCTGAATGAGAAGGAATTTTCATTGTACCCTACTTGCTAACAGAGGTTCTAGATTTTGGAAAAACTTTTATATTTGGAAACATTTGTTCAAAATTCAATGTCTTCATAAAAGTGTTAAAAAAATAACAGTCAATTGGAAGATTGGGGGCAAAGAGAAGAAGTATCTGAAAGTGTAGACTTTTCAGCTGATTCAAACATTTTTTTTTTTTGGTGGAAAGGGAGTTATGGAATTGGAATACAGGACCTTTCTTCCTTGCTCCCATTGAATGACCAATCTGACATTGAGTCACATTCCTTCACACATTGTTTAAGTTGAAAATTTTACACAGGTTTGAACTTGAACTTATGTGTCTCTGTTTTCTGCTGGTGGCTTCCAGGTTGTCACATAGGGCGGGCTGGCTTTCTGGCTGCCTTACCCGGCATGGACATAGAGGTGGCACTGAACACCCCACTGACAGCCACACGCTGGCAGGAAGGACGATCTGCACTTAAACAAGGCAAGCATACGTCGCGCGACACAAAATGCCCGTGTGCTCTGGCATATGGGTGTGCAGCACCGACAATTCTGAACTCTGACAAAATTAAGCAGCATGGTCTTCATTTTCTCGATTAGGAGACGGGTGTTGATCTGAGCCTTGCTGCCTTGGAGCTGGAGGAACACAGGAGAACTGTCTTTGGGCTGGAGTGTGTGTGTGTGTGTGTGTGTGTGTGTGTGTGTGTGTGTGTGTGTGTGTGTGTGCAGGTGTTAAGCAGAACCAGAGGTCTGCCATTCTGGCTCCACACAAGAAAAGAGGCAGCCCGGAGCCCGGAGCCCAGAGCCCCTGAGGGCAGGTCCCTTCAGTGTGTGTAGCACTCAGGTCTTGCCTGCTGGACACACATATGGGGGGTTTGTCTCCAGCTGAGGGTGTCCAGGCTCTGTGGCAAGCCCCCAAGTGTGTTAACAACTGAAGCAAAGGATACTTTTGTTTTCTTTTTCCGTTTGGCACATGAGAAAGCCTTCTCCCCTTTCCTGCTTAAATATACACAAAAGGCTCAGTATACTTAGGGGGTTAAGGCCAAGAAAAGGACTTTGAGAATTTTGAAGGAGTTTAATCTGACAATTGATGCTCTAGTTAATTCCTAAATGAATAACTGATTAGCTGCACGTTTTCCAGGAAATCACAGGGCTGCATCATGACATAATTCCTGATTACGTACCGTTTCATTTTATCTCAAAGAAGCACATAAAAGCCAAGCGTTTTCAGCTTGGCACTCATTTCCTCCTCTCGCATGTCTGGACTAGCAATTTGACATCCTTGCAAAAGAGAGGCTGGGCTTTAATGTTTTAGGAATGGTTAAGCGGTTTGGGTCATGAGTTCGGACCCCGCCAGGCTGCAGACGTTTGCGGTGTGTGCTGGTGTCCTTGTTTTTAAAGGAGAGAAGGAGAGATGCACTTGTCTGAATTTTCCTTAAAATGCTAATTAGTATGGCAGTTAGTGGTCATTAAGTGGCGTTTTATGATGTGCCCACCACCCACAGAGGACTTTGAGCAGAGGGTGGCCGTCTGGCACAGGAACAGCACTGTTAGGTGCTCAGAGCAAGAATCTAGTGTTAACCTTCCTCTGGGTGGGTGGCTGCCTCTTGAGAAAATCAGAATTACAGATACTTAAAAATGACCGATGTTATTCCCCAAACCATGAAAATAACACAGACCCGTAGGCGGCAGGGCTGCCCAGACTCGGATGTCCTCCTTTTCCTTTTGTGAAGTCCAGGTTCCCATCTTGTCAATTTATGACCCATTGTCCTCGAGTTAATTTAAAACTCGAGGAAGGCCAAGTGCCACGTCTTTGGCTTCAGCTCTCACAGTCCTCTATGAATTCCAGGACTTGTTAGAATTTGTCCTTTGTTGATAGAACACCTGGGTTCTTGGCTTTTGTTCCCCCCCCACCAGCCCCAACCTCCATTAACTATGGCAACAGGAAGTAAAATAAGCCAATTTGGCTCCATCTCAGCAGCTCTGGATGCTTTCTGAGTCCTGGGAGGAAATCAGATACATTACATAGAGACCCGGAACAAGGAGACGTTGCCCCACTTGGAAACTTTGGAGACAATGTAGACACAACGCCCAGCTGGAGAGGCAGTGCCAGGGCCACCTTCCACAGCTTGGGTATCCCAGCGTTTCACTGGGCACTTCCCTCTGACCCCCACCTTTGGAAACAGCCTGTGACTGGCTGGGGCGAAGATGAATGTGAGGTTCTGGGCCAGCGGCTGACTCTCTGTACAGCCTTAGTGCTCCCGTTTTCCCCAGAAGCAGGGGTGCAGTTGGCACTTTCTGCAGACATGCCCTGTCCCAAGCTTGTGTGACTGTGAGCTTTTGCCAGGATGTGGAAAACGATGCTGTAGAACTGTAGCTTTAGAAAAAGAATTAAAATGGTAAGAGCTGTATAAAAACAAATTGTAAAAACGTCTCAAAAGAAGATTAAAAAGGAACAGGACAAAGCAGGAATCCAGTGGCCTCTGTATGCTTGACCAGAGATGGTCTTAAAACGAAGATTGATTTAGCCATCTTAGCGCCCTCCCCATAATCCAATGTTATTTTTACATTAAGTTAAAAAACCCTCCTTTGATCTCCAAAAATGAAATGTGAAAGAAAAATGATTGTAATACATTTCATTTACTCAAGTTCCGTTGGCATAATATTGCAAATTTAAAAGCCGGACACTCGGGATGAAGTAAAAGCATGCAGGCAACTGTGGTGTGGAAAGAGATATTAGGGGGATTATGTCAGTCACAATTAAAATGGAGAGCCCGTGCAGGTGACAGCTGGCCCTTCTGTTCACGAGCGGAAAACAAGAAAGAGAGGTGCCAGGAGCCCAAATCTGCTCTCTGCATCTCTCCAGGAGTCACCCCACATGGATCTCGCTCTGGGAGCTGGGGTAGCTATTGGCTACAGAGTTCACTCTCGGGGTGGGATTTCAGAGATGCAGGGGCAATTTAATTGTAGAGGGAGGCCTAGGAGGGTTGCATGCAGAAGGAATCCTGCTCAGGCCCGTGGTACACAACCTTGGAGTTGCACTATGGTAACGATTTTTAGATTTTGTTGTGTTCTGAGAAAGGATTTTGGGTAACCCAGGCTAGCCTCAAACCCACTAGTTAAGGATGACCTTGAACTTTTGATCCTCTGGCCTTCACCGCTCATGTGTTGGTATTACAGGGACACACTACTATGACCAGAGGCTCATTAATTCAGTCTTGTGACCATATGAGAATTTAATTGTTTTTTTTTTCTAAATTCAGAATCTTTTTAGCCAGAGGACATTCCTCTCTATCGATAAACATGACATTAATTTTTCCATTGGTCTGGTTAGCGCCAAGAGACTGTAGGTCAAACTGAAGTCTCACTAATTCCCCTGGAAAAGCCCCAACTTGCCTTCCAGGCTGAGCAGGAAGTGATGTCAGTCTCTGTTACCACTGTTTAGCGCATGCCCAGGGTGACCCTTCTGCGGATGGCGGAGGCTTCTCTGCAGCTTCAGATGCTGAAGATGTGTCATTCTCTGACACGATTAACCCTCTGTTGGCTTGGGTGAAAGTAACTTCCGGGGACTGAGGACCCGCTCATGCGCGGCATCTGTCTCCTATGACGAAATGCTCACAAGAAGTTGGAGCCCAGGAGATGGGGGTGGGTGGTTGGGGCTCACAGCTCCAAGACCCTGCTTAGCCTTTATATCTGATCCAACATCAGTGACTCCCAGTCCAGGGAAAACTTTGCTCTTCTGTTTTTCTCTTCCCAGACGGGAGTTAGGGGCCTCGCTGCTCTGCATCTGGGTGACACGGGAGATAATTACAGCCTCGTTTGGTCCAGATAAGCTGCACTTTCCCAGCTGGGCTGCCCTTTGAAGTCCAGACAGTTTCATGATAATTGATAATCTAATCTCAGACCAGGCTGCATGCTTTCCCCCCTTCTTTTCACAGGCTGTTGTGCAAGCAAGGGAATTATTACAGCATTCGTATTGATTGCCTCTGGAAGAGGTCACTGTGTGGGGATTGCCCTGTTAGCACGAGGTTCTTCTGAAAGGAGAAATCTTGGCGAGACCCGAATAGCAACCAGAGGCCTAGTTAGAGTGGGGCGGAGAGCTAGTAGGGCCAGGAGAAACGACTTTTCATTCTCCTGCCTTGAGGCTATACATGGCAATTACTGCTGCAGAGGCAATAACGAAGTTGTTAATTACAGGTTTATACCCTTGTAGCCAAAGTAGGAACGAAGGGACTAAAGGTTACAAAGTGGCACTTAAAAAAAGTTATAGGTGATTTCTTCTTTTTCCTTTTTAGTGGAATAACTTAATTAATGGTCAGGTTTTAGCCCAATGGCGAACAGAACTCTTGGAGACATCTTATTAGAATAATTAAATTTGTCTATACCCTCCAATTTGCTTTTCGTAGCTGGCCATTCTGTTTTTATTTTCCTCAATTGTCTCTTGAAGTCTTTCAGATGTGGGACGGAGGAGGAGGCATGTCCTGTGGGCTACAACACTGCAGTTACAGAGACCAAAAGCTATGCCGTCACTTATTAACCCAGGTTCCCCTAAGATAGAGGAGTCCCACTGGGTCCCACTTGGTGTGACAGCATGGTCTCAGTCTGGCCTCATGAAGCCACCTGCCCTTGTTCCCAGCATCTCAACCCCTTCTTTGGAAAGTTACAGCAGTCCCTGCAAGCTTCTAGATGGCAATACTCTCTGGTGTCTGAGTGCTTCACTCCAAGCTACTGTAGAAGTCAATGCTCTGGTTTGGGGTGTAGTGTAGTTAATAGAGTGCTTATCCAGCATGCGCAAAGCCCAGAGTTCACCCCTCAGCATTGCATAAGCTAGGTGTGGTGGTGCAAGCCTGTAATCCAGCAGTCAAGAGGCAAAGGCAGGAGGGTCAGAAGTTCAAAGTCAGTCTCAGTTACATACTGAGTTTGAGGTGAGACCTGCAAAACAAAAGCAAAAATACAACAGCACCCACCCCCAAACTAAACCCAAACAAGAATAACACAACCAATTAAAGTCCCAGTCCAGTCTCCCACACAGCAATAACACACAGTAGGTACTTGCAAGTCTCCATCAAACCAGCCGTGGGCTCAGCTTTCTGAATGCTTCCTTATGTGAGTCACGCCCAGAGTGAAGACAGGAAAAAAATGCACTCTGGGTAACTTGTTGAACTAGTTTGTTCAAAACTAGGGGCGTGACCAACACAACTGCAGCTAGCTCTGAGGAAAACACTCTGTGGGTTATCATAGACATACTTGGGGCCATTGAGGAGAGGGTCAGCAGCTGTTTGTGTGGGGACTAATAGTGTTGCTGGGTCTGCAAGCTTCCTCTGGTGAATTTGGTTCCTGGAAGGAAAAAGGATGAACGTCACAGGCATGCTCACAGCTCTCCGTAGAAGGCTGGCTGCTGGAAACTGAGGCAGGTGGAGGTGACTGGATTATACACTCACATATAAGGAGGTCCTCTGCCTGAAGCCCACAGAGGACAGGCATGTGGGGACTCTGGGGACATCTGTGTGAGATCTGCCAGTGGATACAAGCTCCCTAAGTTCTGGGAAATGGCTACAGAAACGAGAGTGGCATTACCAAGGACCTTGGCAATATGCTAGCTGCTCTCCAGGGATCCCTCATCCAGCATTAATCTTGGTGCATATGAGGGGTCACCCCAGGAACTAGCTCTTGGGGGTCTCAGTGAACAGCAGCTCAAGTGATCACCTCTTCCTGCTAGAAAGGCTGCTTCCATAGCAGAAATGTCATTCTGTTTTTAGGTAACTTATTATATATACTCTGTGTGTGTGTGTGTGTGTGTGTGTGTGCTTGCACATGTGTGTACATGTGCCTGTGTGTGTAGGCTAGAGGCCAGCCTCAGAAGCCATTCCTCGGGTGTCACTCTTTGAGACAGTGTCTCTCATTGGCTTGGGATACACTAAGTAGGCAGGGCTGCTTGAAGTACGTCCTGGGAATCTGTCTCCTCAGCAATGGGACTACAAGTATGCACTGGCATGCTTGACTTCTTTACTAGGTCCTGGGGATTAAACTCAGGTCTCCACATTTGTATCCTAAATACTTCCCTAAACCTCATACCCCAAATCAGAACAGCCTTTTAGTTATTATATTTTGTTTTCAAAATAATTTCTCATGCTGTTTACCCATTCACATAGAAGTATTAGTGATTTTTATTTGTACAAACGGCTCACATCTTAAGGATGTTATTTGCTCATAGTGTTGCCTGTTTTATATGTTGTGATTTATTTTATTTTGACAGGTTTTTTACTTTCATCGCCTATAAAACTATGCTTAGCCCCCAAGATGTTCAGTGGGGCCATCCATACCAGTGGCATTCATGCACTCTGTCATGACCAGACATGGTCCTTGTGACCAGGATCCAGTGTCCCACGTCCAGAAGTGTAATGAATGAAGCCAGAAGGTAACACTTCCTGCCACTGTGTGGAATTCTCTTGTGATGGCAGAAAGAGGTCCCAGGAGCCTTGCTAGAGCCCCCCTCCCAAATTCTGCTAAGTGGGGGCAAGGCCTCAAGCTCTGGTTCTGGGCTCTTCCTTCCCAGCATCCATTTGGGCTAAGTTTATAGGGAACACTAAATAACACACACTTCATATGGCTGGAAGGTTTCTCTGATTGACTGTAGAAATTTGGGCTGGATAACAGTTCATTTTTATTTTTTATTTTATTCTATTTTACATACCTCACACACAGAGTCTTGCAATACTAGCAGGGACAGTGTGATAATACCCTCAAAAAATGGAATGTCTTCTTTTTTGTACATATTCCAACCAGCTTCCTATGTCAGAGGCATATTGCCTTTCTCCTAAGGGTGACTGTCTCTGACCATGCTGTGTCAGGTTCCCCCAGCTGCAGGAGGATTCAATGCCTCTGGCCTCCAAGGGTGCCTGCACGCACATGCACACACCCACACAGAGATACACATACACATATAATACATATACAAAATTAGAAAATGAAAACAAATCTTTAAAAATCAGACTGAAGTTTTCTCTCTATTTTTTTTATATTCTGAAAGTTAATCTACCATGAAAGTTACCAAATTTCTGAGAAATTGTTGAGCAGAGGCCACTTGTTTTCTCCTGACTGCCCAGACTTGAAAAAACCACACAGAAACCATATTATTTGCAGTACTGTTTGGCCAATAGCTTAAGTGTCTTATTAGCTAGCCCTATCTTAAATTAACCGATTTCTATTGTTTTATACTTTACCATGGGGCTCGTGGTTTACCAGCAAGGTTTCAGCCCATCTGTTTCTGGCGGTGGCTGCATGGCTTCTCCCTGACTCCGCCTTCTTTCTCCCAGCATTCAGCCTAGTTTTCCCACCCAGCTCTATTCTGCTAAGCCACTGGCCGAAACAGATTCTTTATTCATTAACCAGTAAAAGCAACACATATAAAGAAGGACTTCCCACACCATTTCCCCTTTTCTGTTTAAATGAAAAGGAAGGTTTTAATTTTAACCTAATAAAATTACATATAACAAAACAGGTATCAAGCAAGAATATCGTTACAATATTTATCTCTACTTTATCTTTTATCATAACTAAGGAAAACTATAATTGTATCTATCTATTCTTCAACCCCATCAAAGACTCCAGAAGGATATAGTATTACCTAAATAAACAGGAAGTATATTGTAAGCAACTTTCAAAACTCTAGAATTGACAGGGACATCTCGTTCCATGGACAGTCACCCAAAGTTCTTCTGTTTCATTGGAGCATCTGTCTTCAGCCTACAGGCCCATGGTATCTGGCAGACTTTTCCATGAAGCAGGAAATTTCAAAGACAGTTCCTCTTATATTGGCAGTTTGTCAGTCACTTTCTTCTGTATCCTGCAGAATGTCTGGCAGACTGTTTCAAGAATCAGGAATCCTGAAGGACCATCTCATCTTAGGCAAGTTCAACAGTCATTTTTCTGTGGGTCCTGCAACTCCAGTTTATATAACATAACATCAAGCAGTCCAGGCAAAAGCAGTTTCTTGCCTAAATGGCTAACAAACTCCATATGGAGTCTCTTCAATGCCCATCTTCCTCTTGAAGTAATTGGTGCTGCCACGAGCAGATTTGTGAAAAGTCCTAAGTTCTTAAAATATTTTAAATTCCATATTCTGTAATCTTTGAAAGGTTTGAAGAATAACTGTCCATCTGAAATATACCTCTGTACATCTAGAAAATCTAACTAACATGACTACAAGCTTGATCATTACAGATGATTATCTATTAACCTATATTTCTTAATTATACATTACATTTTAGATGAGCTGCACAAATACAATACCTTAATCAAGAACAGAAATATACATATAACAAGACTGACTGAAAATTTGTATCAATGGACCAAGATCCATACCAATGCAAATCTCTATAGCATGTCCCCCTTTAAATATAAACAAACCTTTATAAACAATCATTTAGAGAATTTAGGCATAGTTCTCTCCAAACTGCTTCCTGCTTTTTGGGGGGCAAAGTAATTTTTTGGGGGTGTTTATGGCAACTTGTTGGGGGGTTTTGGTCCATCAAACCACATTAGTCTGGAAGGAATCTACAGGTTCTCATCTTCTGTGGAAACAAAAGCAGAATCTCTTTTCCAAAGCAACATATCCTTAGACCCAAATTTTGAAGTTGAGATATCTTGAAAACATATATGCTGGTTTGGCTTAGCAGCCCATACAATGAAATGTCTCTTTGTACTTAGCTCCTTCACAGTCAAATAATTTAAAGGAAACACAATAATATACATGTCAGGATGCCTGCCTTCCCCCTTTTCCTTTTCTTCTCCTCTCTCCCTCCTTCCTGTCTTTCCTTTCTCTTTTCCTTTTCTTCCTTCTCTCCTTTTCTCTCTCCCTGCCCTTCCTTTCTTCTTCTCTTCTCCCTCTTCCTTCTCCCCTTCCTTCCCTTTCTTTCTCTTCCCTCTATCTCTCCTTTTCTCTCTTTCTTTTTCCTTCCTTCTTGATGTTTCTGCAGCTATGAATTTGACTTTCTGCTAGCTTTGGATACAATAGGTCTGAAGCAAGTGTTTGCCTTTCCCCACATCCCAACCAGTATGTGCTGTCATTTGTTTTATTGATTTTGGGCATTCTGGAAGGGATAAGATGAAATCTCAAAGTTGTTTTAATTTACATTTCCCTGATTGCTAAGGATGTCAAACATTTTGTTGTTTCTCAGTCATTTGTTTCATCTTTTAAGAAACTTTCTGCTTAGTTATGTATCCTATTTTTGGTTGGGTTATTTGTTTTCTTGATGTTAAACTTTTTAAGTTCTTTCTATATTTTGGATATTAACCTTTATCAGATATATAATTGGTAAAGATATTTTTCCATTCTGTAGGCTACTGTTTTGACTGAGTGATGGTGTTCTTTGCCATACAGAGGCTCTTCAGCTTCATCAGATCCTGTCTTTTAATTGCTGGCTTTAGTGTCTGCACTATTAGAGTCATGTTCAGAAAATCTTTTCCTGAGGAATGAGTTCAAGGCTATTTCTGTTTCATCAGAGGGAGGGTATCTGGTCCTTGATCCATTTGGATTTGACTTTTGAGCAGGATAATACATTTGGATCTATTTTAATTTTTCTACTTGTAGCCATCCAGTGTAACCAGCACCATTTGATGAAGATGCTGTCTTTTATCAAGTGTGAATTTCTGGATTCTTTGTTTAAAAAAAAATCAAGCTTTCATAGGGGTGTGAACTTATGTCTGGATTTTCAATTCAATTCCATTGATCACCATGTCTGTTTTTATGTTAGTCCCATGTTGTTTTTATTGCTGTAACTCTGCAATACAACTTGAAATCTGGGATGCTGATACTTCCAGCAGTTCTTTTATCATTTAGGAGTGTTTTAGTTATTCTGAATTGTTTGTGTTTCCATATGAAGCTGGAAATTATCCTTTCAAGTTCTGTGAAGAATTGTGTCAGAATTTTGATGGGGATTGAGTTGAATTTGTAGATTGCTTTTGGTAGAATGGCTATTTTCACAATGTGAATTCTACTAATCCATGAGCATGAGAGATTTTCCATCTTTTGATATCTTCTTCAATTTCTTTCCTCAATGTCTTAAAGCTTTAATCATACAAATCTTTCACTTGCAGGTTTGAGTTACTCTGTTATATTTCATTTTTTTGAGGTGATTGCAAAAAGCATTGCTTCCCTGTTTTCTTTCTCAGTTCATTTGTTATTTGTATAAGTAGGAGGCTACTTTTTTTAGTATTAATTTTGTATTTACTACTTTGCTGAAAGTGTTTATCAGCTATAGAAGTTTCCTGGAGGAGACTTTAGGGTCTTTTATGTATAAAATAATATCATCTGCAAATAAAGATAATTTAATTTCTCCCCTTCCTATGTGTATCCCCTTGATCTTGTTCTTATTGTTTTAGCTAAGATTAAAGTACTCTATTGAATAGGTATGTAGAGAGAAGGCATCCTTGTTTTGTTCCAATTTTAGTGAAAATTCTCTGAATTTCTTTCTGTTTAGGTTGATGTTGGCTATGTGTTTTCTGTAAATTGCCTTTATTATATTGAAGGATGTCCTTTGTATCTCTATTATCTTCAGGACTTTTATCATGTGGGGGTGTTGGATTTTGTCAAAGGTCTTTTGTGTCCCTAATAAGATGATCATGTGGCTTTTGTCCTTCAGTCAGTTTATATGGTGGATTAAGTTTATTGATTTTTATGTATGTTGAATCATCCTGCATCTTTGAGATGAAGTCAACTTGATCATGGTGGATAAACCTTTTTGATGTTTTCTTGGATTCAGTTTGCAAGTCTTTTATTGCAAATTTTTGTATGTACATTCATAAGGGATATTGGTTTATAATCTTTTTATTGCATCTTTGTGTGGTTTTGGTGTTAGGGTAACAGTGGCTTCATAAAGAGAGTTAAGAAATGTTCTGATCAAAAGTGCATGAACTAGAAAAAAAATCACCTAAGTGAGGTAACCTAGACCCAGAACATGGCATGTTCTCACTTATAAGTGGATTTTAGCTGCAAAGTAAAGCATAGCCATGCTACAATCCACAGACTCAGGGAGCAAGGAAGACCCAAGTGGGGGATGCATGAATCATTCAGGGAAAGGAAGTAGAAGAGATCTCAAGGGTGGATTGGGGTGGGTGGCAATGGGAACATGAGGGATCAGGTTGGTGGGATGAGAGGAGGGGGAGCATACTGAAAGAGATGAAAGAAAAAGAGATGTATTTTGGGGTCAGGTGGAAACCTGGTTCAAGGGAAACTCCCAGAATTCTACAAAGATGACCCAGCTAAGACTCCTAGCCATGATGAATGTATAGCCTGAACTGGCTGTCTCCTGTGCCTGGGTGGGACTTCCAGTAGAGAGACTGGGGCACTGGCCAGCTATACAACCTTTGAACTGCAGTCTGTTCTGCCTATAGGAGATGTGGGGGTTAAGGACGGCACAGAAATTGTGGGAATGATCAACCAATAAGTGGTTCAGTCTCTGACCCATACCAGGAGAGTGAGCCCACCCTGACATTGCTTTGGAATGCTAGGACCCAGACACTGAATGGCCTAGATATCTGGGATAGAACCAAATACTATTGGAGAAAAAAGTATTAACATAATGATTCCTACTGATATTCTGCTATACTTTTATATTGGTGACTACCCCAATTGTCACCAGAGAGCCTTCATTCAGTAGCTGATGCAAACAGATGCAGGGACCCCTAGGGGAGTTGTTGAAGAGAGGGAGGAAGGATTGTGTGAGCCAAAGGGATCAAGGTCATCACAAGGGAACTCATAGAAACAACTAGCCTGGGCTCATAGGAGCATCACCTGCTTTAGGCCTTTCTAAAGTCACAATTGGAAATGCCTCAGTTGAATGTGCGGTGACTTTAAGAGGGAGTTTTCCACCAAGACCTGTTGTGGGAAGTCCTTCTGTATATGTGTTGTTTTTATTAGTAAATGAATAAATAATCTGCATTGGCCTGTGATAGGGCAGAGAAAAGCTAGGTGGGGAAAGCTAAACTGAATGCTGGGAGAAGGAAGGTGGAGTCGAGAGAGAAGCCATGGAGCCGACAGAGGGGAAAGATGCGAGCTGCCAGCTGTACCCTTGTAGGCCACCACTCTCATGATAAAATATAACATACTGGAAATTGGTTAATTCTAGATGTAAGAGCTAGCTAGCAATACGCTTAAGTGATTGGCCAAGCAGTGATTCAAATAAAATAGTTTCTGAGTGATTATATTGGGGTCGAGCAGTTGGGAACAAACAAGTGGTCTCCTACAACAAAGACCACTTCCTGGGTACATGGGACAGAGTGATGTATAGGCATTCCATATGATTTTTGGGTAAAACAGACATGACATAGAAGTAATGGTCTATAGCAGTGGTTCTCAACCTGTGGGTCATGACCCCTTGGGGAGGAGTCAAACAATCCTTTCACAGGGGTTGCCAAAGATCTTCAGAAAACACAGATATTTACATTATGATTCATAACAGTAGCAAAATTACAGTTTTGAAGTAGCAACAAAAATAATTTTATGGTTGAGGGGGTCACCCCAACATGAGGAACTGTGTTAAAGAGTTGCAGCGTTAGGAAGGCTGAGAACTGATGATCTATAGGGCAGATGAGAAACGCAGAGCATTCTCCCTCACACAGTGCCTCTGCTGACATTCCTGCTTGCCAGCTACTGCTGTACCTACAGTCTTTTCATGTGCCAAGCCATGTGCCAAACCACCATTTTCTTAGACCATTAGAAAGTGATATGCAATGAGGGAGGGACATGTAGTTGGCCTCTCTGAATCCTTGGATCTCTCTGTGTCCATGTCACTGCTCACATGATGTGGTAGTTTGAAACAAAATGTCCTTCAAAGGGAGTGGCACTATTAGGAGGTGTGGCCTTGTTGGAGTAGGTATAGCTTTGTTGGAGGAAGTGTGTCACTGTGGAGGTGGGCCTTGAGGTCCCGTGTATGCTCAAGCTATGCCCAGTGTCTCAGACAACTTCCTTTTGCCTGCCTATCAAGATGTAGGACTCTCAGCTCCAGCACCATATCTGCCTGCACACCACCATGTTCCATCATGATGGTAATAGACTGAACCTCTGAAACTGTCAGCCATTCCTTTAATGTTTTCTCTTATAGTCATGGTGTCTCTTCACAGCAATAGAATCCTTGACTAAGACACATGGTTTACATAATCACCACTGTCCAACTATTCAGCCCCAGTTAGAACATGCATAGAGGGGGTGGGACCTCCTGCTGTCTGTCTTTGAAGATTAATTTTTATTTTCTTTGCTTCACAATGCTATAGTGACTGACTACCTCTGTTTCCATGGGTCAGGGATGAGGCTTACATCATGGTGGAAGAGCACAGTAGATCACATCATCTCCCTTCATGGCCAGGAAGCTTGTGAGAAGAGGAAGTCCCATGACCAGGAAACAAGTGAGAAGGGCCATGGGCAAGAAGCATATGGGAGTAAGAGGAAGGAAAAGGGCCCCAGATCTCCTTCAGGTGACCCAGTGATATCCCACTATTCCCTGTTTGCTCCTCTCAAAGCTTCCATCCCTCCCAAGAGAGGCCCAAGCCTTTGGCATCCAGGCCTCTAGAGAGCACTCTTCTCCCTGTTGCCCAGTGGAAATGTGGACCTTCCATCAGATGAAGAGTACACACTGAGAGGCTATGCACAGGGAGAATGCTGTAGAACATGGGCTTTCATAGGCTGTGCACAGGGAGAATGCTGCAGAACATGGGCTTTCATAGGCTGTGCATAGGGAGAATGCTGCAGAACATGGGCTTTCATAGGCTCAGATATGGGAGCCCGGGCTGGAGAAATGGCTCAAAGGTTAAGAGCACTTGAGTTTGGTTCCCAGCATTCACACTGTTGTATATTTATGGTGGTGGAGGTTGTGTGTGTGTGTGTGTCTGTGTGTGTGTGTCTGTGTGTGTATGTGGTTCATGTGCCACAGTATGTATGTGGAGGTCAGAGAACAACTTTGTGGATTAGGTTTCATCCTTCCATTATTGTGTGGGTTCTAGATGTCACACTCAGGTTGTCAGAATTGTGTGACAAGCACTTTATCCCTAGAGCCATCTTGTCAACCCTGACTCTGGATTCTTATTGTTGAGGAACACTTATCTTCTAATGGTTTATAAAGATGATGGAAATATTACATACAACACATACATGCACACATGAGAAAGATTTGGTGTAGACAGAAGTTTCTGTCCTGACCAGTACTGAAGCTGTTCAGTCCCAAAGAAACATACAGAGGCTTATATTAGTTATAAACTCTTTGGCTAATTAACTCAGACTTATTATTTACTAGCTCTTACAACTTAAATTAAGCCTTAATATAGTTCTTATGTTTAGCCATGTGACTTGGTATTTTTTCCTCAATGAGGCATTCTCATCTTGCTTCCTTTGTGTTTGTCTAGTAACTATGTCTCTACATTTTCTCCTCCCAGAATTCCCCTAGTCTGGTTGCTCTGTCCATTCAGCATTTTATTAAACCAATGTGAGTTACAAATTTTTGCAGTGTACAAGAGCATTATCCCACAGCATTTCCCCTTTTTTCTTTGAGAGATGCGAGGAGGGGAGCTAGGCAAGATGCTTGCTACTCAGCCTCTGTGGGAAGCAGGAATCCACCTCAACCTTGAATCCTGAGCTCTTTAGTGGGTGCCTGAGGGAGCAGAATTTCCTCAGGCTGGAGCTCTTGCGGCCTTGCCACTGTGGGTAGCCGTGGAGTTGCGGATGATGACCAGGACAGCTGTAGCTTAAAAGGCAGCAAATCTTAAAAAAGAGAACAGCAATTTGGTGCCTTGGTTTGTATTTGACTTCTTTAGAACTAACTTGCCTTTTCCTGGCATCTTTGTCTTGTACAGTCAGTATACTAACTTACCCAACCCTTGGCTGCTCTGGGCTGTGGCCAAGGGCAGTAACACACCTCTGATCTCCTAGCGCTACTATGAGCCTTCCTGTACCACATTACATTTCTACAGTCGCCCAACATTTTGGCTGAAATATGAACACTTCTTCAGTTGCCTGTGGAAGTGTTTCTCACTTTTGCTCTTGACCAGTCACTCCTAGGAAGACCTGTGTAGCAGAAAACAGGCCTGTGGAGAGCCCTATGGTATGAGCTAAAGGACCCGAGGTATATTCAGACCCTAACAGGCGTATTCCGAACTTCTTTTCAGGAGCAGAGACAAGAACTCAGGGTTCCAGGGTTATACCTGGATTGCAGAGAACAGCTTTAGCTTTGCTCCACAGATTTCTTGACTTCTTGGCAGTGGAGTCTGTGTTCACAGATCTGTGTCTGTATGCAATGCTTTGTCACTTGGCTTTTTTTTTATTCCCTGAGACCACACGTCTATTATCAGAGCTGTTACTCCTACTCTATAGTGAGTTGGAGGGATGCTCAGATGAGCTGGGAGAAAGGGAGATGTAGTCCATCTCCTGGCCAGATAACGGCTGGGGTTGGAACAAAGCAGGCGTCTCCACTCTTCCTGAAAACTTGTCCCCTGACAAGAGAGATCACACTCCAGCACAGACAAGGAGGGCAGCGTTTATGGTTCATTCCTGATTCCTATCCATCACAGAATATGGGGTTGGTGTGCTCCCAGATGTCACAGACTAAGACCAAGGCAGCCCCATCTGGGCTGGCATCTTGGCAGTGCAAGTTATAATATGCAGTGGAGTGATGCTAAGCCTCTTCGCTTTTCTTTGCTGCTTCTTGGGCCCTGGTTGTCTCTGGAGACCACAGTGACTTTGTATCAACAGGGGACATGGAAGAACAATGGCAGACAGAGATACCAGGATGCATGTGGGTAAAAATAAAGAGCAAGGCAGAAGCTCATTCCATGATAAACCCTGCAGATGATGCAGTTTGTGACTTGAAAGGCATCACCCTCTTGCAGCCCAATGACAAGGTCCTGAGGAGGTCCCAAGCCAGACTGTGACAGGCATACCCTATGCGGGGAGGGAGGGGGTCAGCTGGCTCCACAAGGACAATGTCTTTGGATTCTGAACTGGCTGGTTGGTCAGGGAAGTTCCCATCTCTTTTCTGCTGCAGAAATGTGCACCTCTCATTAAATAAGATGTTCGTAGAAGGACACAGATAGTGTCACTTGGAGGAACAGCTCTCTCTCTGCCAGGCTGAGGGCCTGCCTCATCATGATGCTGAAGTTTTTGTTTTCCAAGTGCTATGATGCACTGGAGACCATGTAGAAAATCCATTTTGCTAAGGTCCCAACAACAGTCTGACTTGCTCGGAGAGCACATGTGTTTTTGGGCCCCACGTCTATAACTGCTATCATTTATTCCTCTGTCTCACAGATGCTCAAGGGGGTTGGAAGAGGAGTACAGGCAGCTTCCCTGAGACATCACCCAGAGCTGCCCTTATGTCCCTCAGTACCCTGGCACACACAAACTCCTGTCTACTGTGATGTGCACAGTGGTGACTTAGTCTGGAAGTGTTTACTCTGTAGCCACATCCTCCTGTCACTCCTACATTAAGAACGCCGTCTGTCTGAACCTTGTTGGTTTATCTGTCTGGAGGTGATTTTGTTCTATAGTATAATTACATACAAACATTTTTGGGAGCATATTTTTGTGTGTTCATGCACATAGATGTGTGGGGTATATGTTCACATGCATGCACTTGCATGTGGGAGCCTGAGGGCAGTTTGTATTTCCCATGCTGTCAATTTAGCTCTTCTTCTCCTACTACTTCTTCTTCTTCCTCTTCCTCTTCTTCCTCTTTCTTCTTCCGTGTCCCTTGCTGGCCTGGAACTCACCAAGCAGGCCCATTGATGGGCTAGGAAGCCCCAGGATCCGCCTGCTTCCACTTTTCTGCAATGGAATTACAGTAGTCAGTGGCTCTGTCTTTCTTTTCTTTCATGTGGATTCTGGGTATGGAACTTCATGCTTGCAAGGGAAACAATTTATGGATTGAGCTACCACCCAGGCATATGCTGATTCCAGGCATCTTTAGATTTCTTCAGGCCTCCATTACACTTGTTTATGAGATTCCCATAAGCCTTCTCCCTTCCCGTGAGCCTTCTTCCCCTAGCCATGCATGGAACCCATAGCACCTGACCTGCACGTTACAGGAAAGGCAAGCTTGCTGAGCTGGCTGCAGCGAGGATGCCGAGCATGTGGACAGTCTTCCTGTGGGGGCTCTGAAGGCTTCCTCGGCAGTAATGAAAGAAAGGAAAGTTATGATCCGCCTCACTCCTGTGAGCCTAGCGCCTCTGCAGTCGGTCCCAGGGGTGATGATCATTTTATTCTGAATAAATGTCAGGAGAGTTGCGTTTGACCAGGACTAGGTGGGTGCTTGCCAGAAGGAGCGCACAGTGGACACCCAGGAGCCAGGAGTCGCCCATCCCCTCTGTTATAGCACTGGGAAAGGAGCACACCTGTTGGCCAGGGCCAGCTTAGAATCCTTGCTGTGGCCTTTTCTCACTTCTTGAGCAAAATGTTCTGTTTCTGAAGTAGATCTTCTCAGACCATTGATTTTAATGCAGAGTCATCATTGTTACAGGTTTGAAGAGCAGGCTAAGGAAAGGAGCTTTAGTTTAGGAAAAGTCAGGACTCAGCGTTTGTATGACCAGAGTCTCCACATTGTAGCACCTGAATCCCAGCTCTGTGATGCGGAGAGCATTAGGACAGGTGGCTCAGTCTCTTTTCTGCTCTAACTATCGAAGTGCTGACCAAGGTTTTCATGGCGAGTGGCTGTTTTGGTGCCCTATAAAGAAGAAAGACCCCATTCTACTTTCAGAAAGCATGGGGTCTGCCTATGATAAATGTGCAGAAATACAAGACAGGGCTGGAGTGCAGCTCAATGGGGTAATGCCAGCCTTGGTGTGGTAGGCCTTGTAATCCATCCTCAACACTCAATGAACAACAGTTAACAACAGTAAAACCCAGAAATGAACTGGACTAGGCCAGGATAGCACACAGATACTCCTGGGGTACACATGAAACTCTAAGGTGAATGTTAAACAAGGTGAACCTGGGTACCATGGTTAGTGTGAACTAACCTCAACTTGGCAGAATATAGAATTACCTGGGAGATGGGATTCTGGGAATGACTGGTTATCTTGATTGTGTTAGCTGAGATGGGGAGATTTGCCCACTGCGATGATACCTGGGAGTGGATATCCTAGACCATAGAAAATGGAGGAAGGGAGCTGAGCACAATACTCATCTCTATTTCTTTCTTCACTGTGGATTCAGTATCACCAGCTGCTTCAGGCTCACACTGAACTATGGCGTCAGTGTCACCAGCTGCTTGAGGCCCCGCTGTCGGGACTTCTCTGCATGGTGGACTGTAGACAGCCTGGAGCTGCAAGTCCCAAACCCCAGACAAATGATGAACTCTTCTCCTAGGTTGCTTTGGTCTCTTAGGTTGCAGTTGCGGGGAAAGAAACCGAGACACTGGGCATATCCGGGGACTGTGGCTGGTCATTCTCCATTTCCTTTTCTACATAATTTAGGAGATATCATGTACTTTAAACTTCTCCTCAGTGAAGAAAACAATCCACACAGTGAAACTGAAGTCCCTAGATGAAATATTTCCAAACCACAATCTGACAAGCAATTCATATTCAAATATATAATTTATATGTATTTATGCTTTTATCCATGCTTTCATAAAAATATACCATGAGATATCAGTAAATTAAAGAGATTGTCTAGCTGACAAATGGTAAAAGTTCTGATATGTTATTGAAGTTTAGCTGGCATGAACATAAAGTATTATCAATTTAGATATAAATGTGATTTCAATTGTATCCCCAAAATAAGCAATTCTAGAATATGTACAAAGGTGATAAGAAGGAACTGAAAATACCCCACTACAAAATCAGCCAAACACACTAGTGTTATACAAAGTAAATGGGTAAGAAAACTAGTAGTAGTCACATAGACAACAAATAGCCACAAAGCGAGTCTCAAGAGATATCCTATGGGATATTTCTTCTGACCACAATACAATGAAGTTGGAAATCAGAAGTGAAACCGGAATGTGTGGAAATTAGATGACAAACGCTTAATCAATGAATCAAAGAGGCATCTCAGAAAGAACCAGAAAATACTTAGAGATGAGTGAAAGAAAAAATACAGCATGCTAAAACTCACAAGATGCAGAAAAAGCAGCGCTGAAGGGCTTTATAGCTGCAAACGCCTGCACTTAGAAACAGGTGAGAACTCAAATTAGTAACCGAGATTTTCAACTTAAAGAGCCGGCAAAGAATGGGCCAAACTCAAAGTTAGAAGTGGGAACATAATAACTACTTAAACAGAAAAACAATAGAGAAAATCATCCACATCAAAATAGTGGATTTTCAGAAAGACTTAAGAAAACAGGCCAGCCTTTAGCTAGAGGAGTCAAGACATGAGAAGGATGAGAATAAATGTGGGCCCCTGACTACTGATGATACAGGAACACACAGTCTCATCCAAGAGTTCTCTAAACATTGCAGGGCAACACACTGGATAACCCGCATGAAGTGGACCAATTCCTACAAATGCAAACATCTACCAAGGTGGAATGATGGAGCAATAGAGAAAATCTGAGCGCAGCTGTATCTAGGAAGAAGATTGAGTCAGTCATCAAACACTTCTCGGGTGGGTGGGGAGAGCCTTAAAAATGGCGGTTTCACTAGTGATTTTTATCAGACATTGAAGGAACTATCAGAAATCCCTCTCAAATATAATAAAAGAGTTGGAGAGGAGGCAATGCCTCCTAATTCATCGTCTGAACCCAGGTTTGTCCTGATACCAGCATCAGAGATGGATGCTGCCAGCAAAGAAAACTATTTATCAGTTTTCTTATTGAAGTTGTTCCAGAAGTCTTCAATAAAATATTAGTGACATTAACAACTAAATTTCAGTGTATAAAAGGATTTATCTCTGACATGCAAGGATGGTTCAATATGTAAATATTGATTTATGTAATATATCCCTATTAAAAGCATGAAGAAAAAATAAGATAAAGAATTTGAGAAGATGGAGCACAGTTTTATAATTAAAACAGTAAACATCTGTTTTTAGGAGTAAACTCTCTCTACATAAAATCTGTACACAGTGAAGACTGAACTCAATGCTGAAGAACTGAATTCCTGGAACAAGGAACAAGGCAAAGAGGCCTCTTCAGTCTGCCATGGCAATTGGACAATATTTGGTTTTAGCAATGTTCTTGCTGAATGTCCTAGCTAGAGCAATTAGACAATAAAGAAGATAAAGATAGCTGACTTGGGAAGGGAGACGCAAACTTCTGTTGGTAAACACTAAGATCTTATATGTGATCTCCAATTTCACAAAAATGTTAAAACTAACAATAAACACAGAGGAGCAGCAGGCTATAATGTCAGTGCATTAAAATCTCAGTTGCTTTCTTTCTTTGATTACACTGGGGATTGAACCCAGGGCTTCACGCATGCTGGGCAAATGTTCTACCTCTGAGCTACAGCCCACCTCATTAACTGCCTTGCTCTACACCAACAATGAGCAATCTGACAAGGAACTGAGGAAACAACTCTACTTCCAGGACTGTCACTAAGAATAGAATACCTAGGAACGAACGTAGCCGAAGAAGGAAAAGACTTACAAGGGGAACTTGACAAAATATTGCTGAAAATATCTAAGGAGCCAGAAGCAAACAGAAAGACATCCCATGTCAATAGACTGGAAGACAACATTGTAAAAATGTCAACAATACCCCAGTTAAACTCAGTCTAAGTAACATTCCTATTAAAATTTGAGTGGTGCCTTTTGCAGAAATAGAGAAATCCACCTTATAGTCAATATGGAATCTCAAGGAACATGGGGTAGGCAACGATGTTGAAAAGGACAAAGTTGAAAGAGTCATTCTGATTAACTTCAAAGTTTCCTGTAAAACTAGGGTAGTGAATATTCGCTCTGCCCATGACCTTGGACGACCTGGCCCGATGGAGGCAGAGCTCCTCGTCTGCTGATGTGGCCTCTTAGGAGAAAGGAGGGAGGGGTCACTCCCTCTCTGGGGTGTGTGAAGCAGCATGTGATCAGCCCAGCTCCCGAAGACTCTGCACCTGCATTCACTACATCCTGCATTCATGGGTGCATTTCTCCCGTTCATATCTTAATTAATCCTTGATACGCCTAAAGCAGATGCACATGGATTCTCTTATCACCACAGAAATTAAATAATGCCGCACTGACATGGAGACAGCCACCAAGATATGATGGCACACACAGAAATAACCTTTACATATGTGCTCAAGTGACTTTCAGCACGGCGCCAAGGCCATCCTAAAGAGAGAGAATAGCTCGCAAATTGATGCTGAGAGAAGCGGAATTCTGAAGGCTCTTGTATGTAATGAGGGATCTACAAACACACATAGAATATATAGAGAACTAAATTTAACAACCAAAGCCTAAGAAATCTGATTTTAAAGGCCAGCAAAGGACTGGAATGGACACCCATCCAGAGCAAACCTAGGAAGCTCATTGGTAGATGAAAAGAGCGTTGGTGTCCAGAATCTTGGAGCAGTGCACACAAAGATCACATCACTGTCTCCCAGCTCCTTACCCCTCCCAGACAGAAACACTGGCTCCTCGGTTTGCACATTTTCTACAGCTGTGAATTTTATCTAAGTGAGGAGGAGTAGGTAGAAAGCTCCATAGTTAAGGCACCGATTTTGCCTTTTGTGGAGAGTTCTTGAGCACTACTTACCTTGGAGGCAACCCTGAGGCAGAAAGTTGACCCTGAGTGGCCTTCGAGGATCAGTAGACATACACTGCCTCTTTGTGTCAAACTCTCTCTCTATAAACACACACAGACAAACATATTACACCCATTAACCCCCACACATGCACACACCATTTATATACCATACCCAGTCCCTCTGTATGCAATGCGTACATATACACACTCTGATCATCCACATGATGCTATGCATACATACTTCCTATACACACACAACAAGGCTATGCACATACACATGTGTACATAAAAGTTGCGCACACACCAGAATCATACATATATAACATACATTTATATTCATATTTACATAAGATAGACATGGCATACATTCACATACATTCACACATACTATGTAAATCTTCCCACTTGACACACATATCATGATACACTCATATACCATAACACATTCACATACACTTACATGTCACAACACATTTTCACACATACATACACAAACACCCCATAACACAATACCATAACATATCCATATAATATAACACTATCACAGACACACACCACAAAACTCACATACTATAATACACACACCATAGCACATGTCCATATACACATACAAGTACATATACACACACACTCATGTGCATGCATACCATAGCATGTTCACACACACCTATACACCATATAACAAAGTCATAGTCACACACCATGACATAAATACACTCACACACCCTGACATAGTTACACTCACAGGCTGTGACATAGTCACATTCACAGACCGTGACACACTCACACGCCGTGACATACTCACATTCACACACCGTGACATAATCACACTCACATGCTGTGACATAGTCACACTCACATGCCGTGACATACTCACATTCATACACCATGACATAGTCACGCTCACACATCATGACATAAATGCACTCACACTGTGGCATAGTCACACTTATACACCATGACATAGCCATGCTCACACACTGTGACATACTCACACTCATATGCCATGACATACTCACACTCACACTCACACACCATAACACATTGACACAACATCATGCATTCACACACACTCACGTACCGTAACACATTCGCACAGACACATGCATTTCTATGCCCATACCCCCACTGACATACACTCTCATTTATACCCTCTGTACACCTGCTGGTGCCCACAGCATCGCCAGCAGGCACAGTCAGATCCTGCCGAAGACTGGTGCTGGCAGCCATTCCCACAGCAGCACTCCACATCTGGACAGATGGCTTATGGGGACAATATTTCCTTCCCACGTTTGACCTACTGAGTACCTTTCCAGCTCACGTTGGCCTCTGCCTTTCGAGGGCGCCTTAGAAGATGGCTCCTGCCTTTGTGGCCCCCTTCCTGTCCATCTGGTGGGTGGCTGCCCGTTTCTGTGTTTCCACAAGTGCTTAGCCCGATGACCCTCTCTGCAGATACCATCATCATGACACTTGTCTAGTTGCTTGTTCCCAGCCATGGGGTGTCAAGAATGAGTCAGGGATCCCGAGACGCAGTGCCCATAATGTGGCATGTGTGTGGCGTGAGTGGATGGGAGAGGGTTACTGGCTTGATGGGGCTCTGCCGAGGCCCTGCTATCATCTGCAGCCTCAGCTAAGACAGGCAAGTATCCTACCTTGATAAGAACTCGAACCCAGTGGCCTACTGTTTTTTGATGGGAACACAACAGGATGTGAGTGTCCACTCCTACACGGGAAGAGTTCAGCTGACTTGGACACTTGGCCAGAGGCTGAGGACTCAGCAATGATGACTCATGCATGTTACAGAGAGGTTTTAGTTCTGTGGAAAGAAGTTAGATGTGGCTGCATGTCATGAGTGCTCGGGGAGGGGGGGCACAGATGGGTGGGGCAGGTCCATCTGGCCCTGTGATCACCCTGATTTCTCTGCTGACAGAAGATGGTTAGCTGGGATGAGTGTTGTTGGCAGTGGAGTTAAAACAGGTTGTTTTTTTTTTTTTCTGTGTGAAACCGCTTGACTAGTCAGCTGCCCCCCCCACCTCTCCTGGGTTGTGGATGTCTGCCACTTTAAAAGCTATGAGCATTAGGCTGAGAATTATTTTTGATAATTGCCTACATTTTCTCAGAGAAAAGAACCCCAGGATCCCGGGGATGATGAGTGGGTTGAACACCGAAGCGTCCAGCAGTTCCATCCTACCCCAGACTAGAGCTCAGGCTCCCTTCAGACACCCACCCCAACAGAAGCAACCGGGTCCTGCCAGAGTGGCCGTGTTAGCCAGGCTCCATTTTGTTTTCTCTCGGAGAGTGCCTTGCGCGCAGCTGCCCAGGCCAGTGCCAGCCAAGCCCAGTGGCTCCTGCTGCGTGTCCTCTTATTTGGAAACCTTGGCTCTACTGTGAAGATATTGTAAGTAGAGAGGGTTGGCAAGTCTGAACCAGGGGACAGAAGTCCCATGCACGCAAGGATATGGGACTGACTCACATATGTGACCTCATATAGGTGTGAATATACCACAGTACACGAACTATGCTCAGACACACAAACATACTTAAGACAAACCTCACACTTAGATTTGAATAGATATAGACTTGAACTTGCACTCACAGATAAGTGTGAATACACAGCATGAGAACACACACTCAAACACACGTAAAGCAGATATAAACTCACACTCAATAGACTTGAATATAGGCAGTATATGCATGTAGACTCAAACACTAAAACTTACAATCAACAGATGGACTTGACATACTCACAGATAGACAAGAATTTGCACACAGATAATCCTGAACTTATACTCATAGGTAGACCTGACCTCTCTGTCCCAACTTTGAGCTCCTGGCTCCAGCTGGGCACCATTTCATTCTCTCAGAAGTTCTAACTCAAAACAGTTGACCAAGGGACTTGCAGGCAGTCACTGTTAGTTGTAGGCAGAAATTTCTGTCCCTCAGTCACTCCCAAATAATTACTCAGAAACTTAATATAAATTATAAATGCTCAGTTGATAGCCTAGGCTTATTATTAACCAGCTCTTATTACTTATATTAACCCATTTCTATTAATTGCTGCATTGCCACATGGCCCATGGCTTTTCCTGTCTTCTAGCATGTTTTTCTCCTTCTGGGTCTTCTTGCTACTCCACCCCTCTTCTTCCCAGCCCCCTCAGTTTGGTGGTTCCACCTATACTTCCTGCCTCACTTCCAGCTAGTCAGTTCTTTATTGACCAATAAGAGTGACATACATTCACAGTGTACAAAAGGATTATTCCACAGCAGCCAGCCTCTTAATTTCCCTACAGTGTCCAAGCATTGTCCAAGTTGGTTTCAGTTGCTATGGCAAACTATCACATACGGGTGCTTTAAACAATAGATGCTTATTTCTTGCAGTTCCAGGGGCTGAAAATTCTGGTGGCTGGTGAGGGTTATTTTCTGTTTCTTAGATGATGTCTCCTTATGTGCTCATGTGAAAAGATAGGCAACTTTCTGAGGTCTCTTCTACGAGGACACTAATCCCATTTCGGAGGGCCCCACCCTTAATGACCTCAATACCTCCCAACACTACCACCTTGAGATTTGGGAGCTAGAGTGTGGATGTTTAGTCTATAGCGGGCTCCTGTTCCTAATCCACTCAGAGATGGCGACAGAGGAAATCCGGCATCATCAAGCCTCCTGATGGGTCCAGGGTTGAACATGCTATGTTTATCATAAACTGTCACACCCTGGCTCACATGGATAGGGCTTCCTCTTCTGTTTTCTGGCCTCCCTCCGCCCCTCTCTACCTGCATTCCTGTATGTCCTTCCGGTGTGCTGTGGAGGGCAGAGATCACACTCAGTCGACATCAACTTCTCCAGTCACACTCACTCCATGTGTGGGTTGCATTGCTGTCCCTCCACTTTATTCCTGTGGGTTTGTATTTATCCACATTGGCATGCTGCATGCTTGCTTGTTTAGCTAGCTGCCTGAGCTTCCTTACATACATATCTACCCCAGAAATGTCTGAGCCCTCTGCACTCTTGGTGCTATACCTTAGGGGATAAAAGAGATGTTAGTAACACTTCCAAGTTGACTACACTTTTCTCTTTGCTTGCTTCCTTCGAGACAGGATCTCACTATGTAGCCATGTCTTAAACTCATTGTCTTCCTGCCTCACCTTCCCAGTGAACTGAACTTTTGAGATCATTCATGTTATGTCTCGAGAGAAGGAAAAGGAAGACTTTATTGTGCCAGCTTTTGTTCTCATTGTACGTGTGTGCATGTACATGCATGTCATAGTGCCTGCAGAGGGATCTCAGGTGTCTATCCTTGCCTTCCTTCCACCATCTTTGAGTCAGGGTCTCGTTGTTGCTCATTGCTTTGTGTGTGTCAGGCTATCCTGCCTGCCTGAAGCTACTGGAGGTTTTCACCCACCCCACATCCCTGTTGGAGCGCTGGAATTACAGATGCGAGCTATTGTACCAAGCATTTATGAAGGTTCTGGGATTTGAACTCACACTTCACACTTTAGTCCCTAAGGCATCTACTTTCCTTTTTTCTTTATTAAATAGCAGTGTAAACAATTTAAAGTTGGCCTGTGTTAGTAATAGGGAAGGTGCTGGGGCAAACTGTGATGATAGTCCTGGCCCTGCAGATGTCCAAGAACTGGAGAGTCCCCTGTGAAGACGTCTTTTTATGTAAGCTAGCTTGTTGGTTTATAGAGGGGCTTGTTTTCTTGTGTTGCCTTTCTCCTCAAGAGATTGTGATTAACTGGATATTTTGTGAGTGACTGGTGTGTGGTATGTAAGACGTTTTGGGGATTTCAGAAGGAGATAAAATCCTTCACAACTTTTGAGACTGAGGAAAAAGTGTCAATAGATTGTAAGAGCCAGAGGTCAGGGAGGGCAGGAGCAAAACTGTGTCTTCTGGCCATGACAGAAGGCTCTGCTCTTGGCCTCAGTGCAGCTGTGGTTGCCCGCACAACACCTGTTCAAGATCAAGTCAACTAACATTCTAGCATGGAGTGGGAAGGGTTTCACAAGTCCTGCCCCTGAGGAGGGCTCCTGGCTGCTGGGAAGGGAGAGTCAGTATCCATATAGGTCACCCAGGCTCCAAAAATGGTTTATACCCAGAAGTATATAGGCAACTAAATTCAAGTTGACATGTTGTTGAATTAAAAACAAAGAGGACACCAAGCTGTGGACATGTGGAGGTGGGTGGATCGGAGTTATGGAGAGGAACTGGAGGTGAACATGATCCAAATACATTCTTCTCAAGGAATTAATAAAAACTTTACTAAAAAATCTTTTGAGGATGCAAGTTTTATGTGCACGCACACGAAACGATGAGACAATAACACAGAAACGGACATAACTACATATTTGGAAAGGTTAAGTTCTTAGTGAGACTGGCTGTCTGGAGGCAAAAGGGGAAGTCAGGGTTTGAACCCGAAGGGACATTTGTGGAGGACAGGTAAAGACCTGCATTTCTGTTTGTCCATTGTGGAGGGTGTGTAGAGCCTCTCTCATTATAAAATGGGCAGCACATCTTGCCTTCGCTGGCCACTCTGTCTGGCAGCTCTGGACTCTTTCCTCCTGGCACTGGTGCTGGCCTGCTACCATTCTCTTTTGCCCAGCTCTCTCTCCTTGACCCCTAGGACACCCTACATTCTCTACAACATCTATTGTTTGGTTGAATAACATCCTTGTGGCTGGGCCTGCTGTGGGAGTGTTCAGAGATGGAGGGGGTGAATGCTGGTGTGAGGCAGGCACCCCTTGAGCATGGAGTGGCTTTGTTGTTGGAACCCACACAGACATTACATAGTCAGGTCATGGAGGAGTGTGTCTGATGACACATGGCACAGTTGGGCACCTCATCTATTCCTGATGACTCCGAGGAGCCGGATACAGAGTGGCATGTCATGGGAAGGTATAATAAATGACTCAAGTGGCAAGGTAACAGGAATGTGTGCTTTTCCTTATCAGTGGGGACTGGGAAAGCCTCTGGCTTCTGTTGGGTCCTAGTTCCTTCCTGAGAATAGCCAGGGTGGAGGCAATTTTCAGTGTCCCAGAGGGTTTGAATGCACAGGACCAGCAGAGACCATGAATCCGTGTCGCTGGAGGACCCAGTTTGTCACCAAATGGGGGTAAACACACCCTTCAGGGTGCTGCACCTCATTCACTTAGTCAGAAAGCCAGAGAGGTGCTGTTTCCATTTCTCCAGTGTGTTTCTGGGCGGCGTCAGTGCATGGCTAATTCTCTGCCACTGATTCACAGAACAGGTACTTGTGACCCCTATTTATTAAGTCACTTGCCTGACCTTTGCTGGTCAAGCAGAGCCTCACGACATGGAGACTACTACTCAGAGTCCCTGCTCATGTTGCTTGGCTACCAATTGGCAAGGATTCCGAAGCTTTGCCCTCGTCTCTAGAAGCAGGGACGCTTTGGGTGGAAGACAGTTGAAAATCGCTGTTCCCTCTTATACTTAAGCTAGGCATGCTGACGAATGGCAGGAGGGTGGGGGGAGAGCAAGCACAGTTCCTTTCTTTCTTTGCTTATTGAGAAATCATTTTTATTCTTGGCCCACAAACAAGAATCGCAAAACTCCAATTCCTTCCATTGCTTGTTTCAGAAGAAAAGAATTAGCTAGGGCAGGTACCTTGTTAGGGACAGATTATGCATAAAAGACAGGAACAAAGCTCTGAGATAAAAGGCCCTTCATGTCATTGAGATGCTTCAAGTTAGCCTCTGGGACAAGTGCCTCTTAGGTCATTTCAAACTGGGGCCCATTCTTGGGACCTCCGTGGATTAAGAAGTAAAACAACACCGTTGTCCCAGCTACTGTAGTGGCCCTCCTGTCAATGTGGGTTAATTGAGACTCGTGCTCCTTCTCATTTGGAAACTTTGTGTGGGACATAATGTGTGTGGCTGCAGCTTTTTAAAGTGCAAACTAGGTAAGAATTGCAGGTGCTTGATTTGCCTTCCCAGATAATCACATATGCAGACACACAGACACACACAGACAGACACGCACACACGAGTGAGAAAGAACTATTTCTTTTACGAGTCCTGCACTTCAACAGGCAAGGAATTCAACATATTTCTCAAAATACTGAACAAAAAAATTATCCCATGATTCCATTCCTAGGAGCATGCCCAGGAGAAAGGAAAACACATGCCCACATGGATGCTTAAGCATGCCATGTGGCTAGCATGAATGTACATCAGAGTCCTAAACTGGAAACAACCAACGCATCCCTCAGCTAATGGATGGGCAGATAAAATGTGGTGTGTGTGCACAGTGGAACAGCGGGTGGTCGCATAAAGAGGAGACATTTTATTCTCCGATCCTGTGACACTGGGGACACTGGCACCTTGTGCGGAGGGAAATAAATCAGCAACAAAACATCCCATACTGTATGATGCTGTGTTTGAGGTGTCCGGATTGCCGGGGTCTGGAGATGGAATGTGGCTTGGTGTCCCAAGGGTGGGGATGGTGACTGAAGGGAACAGGCTTCGTTTTGTGGTGAGGAAAATATTGTGAACTTAGGATCTGGCTGGCAATGGTGCAAGACTTGGAGAATACCCTAAAACGTGGACTTCTGATATGTCAATAGAGACATAAGATGGGAAAAGTCCTCACATGTAAACACAGGCCATGCTGCCTTCCACAGGTTTGGGCCACGACCCCATGGAGGACCCTCCGTTGGTCATGTAGGCCTCTTACCTGTAGGTCTGGCCCTTCTGTTGAAGATCAGAAGGGCTTTCCTCTCGGCCTTCCTCACAGCGACAGAAACATGTGTGTCCACAGTCTTTCTCATGGCATTCTCTCAATGTCCCCAGGCAGAGCCTGGACAGCTGGACCCTGGCCTGCCCTCGTGGCCACACGTGACACTGATATCTACTAATTAGCAAGATGCCCAACTGGACTCAGAGATTTTGCTCTTTGGACAAAGAACCTGCACTTTTCTTTTGAAGAGCAGAACGAGGGTTGAAGTTGCAAAGGGATTCTCATTCCCAGCTCTGGGATAGGTGCTGAGAGCGAAAGGAGGAGAAGTATTGAGGAGTCTTGCTTGGCATTCCTAGAGGGCCTGAAGTTTCCTTTGCTCCCACCCAGTCTGAGATATTTGATACTGACACAGCCTATAAAGACTCTACACACAGCTGCCCCCACTCAGGAGCTGTCATTCCGAGAACACACAGTGTGACGACATCATTCCTGGTGATGTCCTGGAAACCAAGAAGGAAGAGGTATCTTTTGGGGGCTATGATGACCCTTGCTGTAATAATAGCACTAGGGTTCCTGAGGATATGGGCTTAAAAGCAATGTAAATAGCTATGGATTTTGCAGTAAAAGTGAGCTGTAGTGTACCAGCATTTGGCTGGCCGAGCCCTCTGCCTGCCCTGCTGAGATGCACTGCACACGAAGACTCTGGGCTGCCAGTGAAGTGGGGCTTAGGGTGTGGTGAGATACCAGAAGAAGTATTGCTATGATTCTGCTCATACTGCAGGTCTCTCTGTACTAGCCTTCTTTCTGGGGACTGGGGCTATGTGCCTGGCCACAGCCATGGACTGTCCTTCATTGCTCCTGTGATAGGAGACCATCCTGGAGTACCACCATCATCTAGGGAACACTTGACTTGTGTGTTTTCGATATCCTAGATATTTGCCTCTTCTGATTAGTCTGTGTTGGTGGCCAGCGTTGGGAGAGGGTCTGTGTGCAGGCATTGAGACCCTATCTCTTCTGTTGAAGTCTTTGTGATCCCTCTGCCTCTCTCTCTGACCTCCCACTCTGTTTTGGTTTGATTGAGACAGGGTTTCTCTGTGTAACAGCCCTAGTTGTCCTGGAAATTGCTTTGCTGACCAGGCTGGCCCCGAGCTCACAGTTCCATCTGGGACTAAAGGCGTGCCCTGCCACACCTGGCTGCCTTCCCACTCTTTGGAAGAGGAAGGAAACATGCAGAAACTGATATAGTTTTTTTTTCTCTCCCTACTTGTTTGGTATTGGATACTGCATAGTTCTCATGGTCTTGGTGACCTGCTCCAGTTGTCTGCTAACCAGACATCCAGGGTGTGTGTGGGATGAAGGCGAGGGGCATCTGTATGCCAGGTGTGGGCATCTGTATCTGTATACAGATAGATACCCTATATCTGCATATAGGGGTGCGGACACCTGCATACAGGGGTGTAGGCACCTGCATATGGAGTGTAGGCATCTGCATATAGGATATGAGCATCTGTGCCCCAAAGATGCTGTGCCTGCGTGCACTCTGTCCGTAAAGCTTATCTAACCCGTACTTCGTACTCATGGCAGTCAAGACTGGCAGGCAGAGCTCAAGCTGAAAGTGATCTTTTTAAAAAAATCATTGTAGCATGATGAGAAGAAGAAAACTTCCTGACAGGAAAGAAGCGTACCCCAGTTGGAGCCTGGTCAAGACTTCAGAGGAGACTGCATCACATGAATGTTCAGACAGCCATTGCTGCCCGCCAGCTACAGCCCGGTTCCTGTTTTGCTCACCTACCATAGCCTACTCCAGCGGCAGAGGATTCAGGCCTGATGAGAGCTCCTTGTGGAAGGGACATGATGGCCGATGACCAGTGCCCTGCTGCAGTAATAAAACGTCTAGACAGCAATTAGCGTTCATTTCCCCGAAGAATGCACTGTGTCATTGGAAAGTCCTTCATGCTGCATGGGAGCCATCAGGGTCTGCTTCCCCATGAATCAATTCTCAGATCTGATCAGGGTCTGTTTGGGAGCAGCCAGGGCTCGGGACAGGCCCTTCCCACCTTTCTCTCTCGCTGTGTCTCGCATTCTGGGCCCCCAAACAAAGCAGTCATCTCTAGTCTTCTCATCCTACAAACCTGTCTGGCCCTGGGTTTTGGAATGTTTTGTGCTGGGAGAAGGTGCTGTGGGTCTCCCTGTTTCCTTTCTGTTTAACCCCAGTCCTGGGTTCCAGATGTAAAGGCTGTGGCCACCAGAAAGGTGGCTTAGCCAGGCTGACCACTAATCTGAGCTGTGGCTAGGCCTTGTGGTACCTGGTCTTTTCTGAATTTTCTAAACCATGCCCAGACCCACTCTGCTGCTCCTTTGTCTGGCTTCTTCTTTTTTTTCCCATCCTGTCTTTGTAAAAGATCTCTTTATGCAGCTGTGTATGACCGTGAACTTTTGATCACCGTGCCTCTACCGTCCTAGTGCCGAGATCCCAGGGGTGCCCACCAGTCCAGTTTTATACAATAGTGGGAATCAAACTCAGCGCCAGCGCTCTACCTCAATGAACTATATCTTAGTTTCATCACAGGGTTCTGAGCGGGTCTCAGTGGATCATGATCCAATAAACAGAAATGGCTTCTTCATATCCTGGTCCTCCTGAAGCTCTTTGTGTGTAACTAAGAGCCTGCTCCCCTCATAGGCAGGCTATAGAGTCAGGGCACCTTCTAAAATGGATGTGTTTTGCAAATAGGGCTCTTCCCTGGGCAGCCCCATACCTTCCATAACAGAGAGGCTAAGAAAGGAGCCGAAGGTGCCTTTCACATAGATGGAAAAACCAACCTACAGACTTTAATGTATAGGAAGAAACTCCCTAGAGGATTTTGCTCCCTGAAGGTATACAAGTAATTGCTGTAAGAACATAACTCATTTATGTGTTAAAGGATATGAAGCCTATTTAGTACATATTAAAGAACATGGAAAAAACATACTGTTTTCAAAGCTGAAATGACAAGTTATTTGCACCAGGATGACACCTATAGAATCTATTTGACCAGGTACTTTGTTGTGTAAGCATGTGGCAATCAACTGTCTTGCTCATGGTCTTTCTCAGCAGTGCTGTGTACCTTGCATTTAATGCAGGGGTTCTCAACTTGTGGGTTGCCACCCCTTGGAGGGGGGGCAACTGATCCTTTCATAGGGGTTGCCTAAGACCATCGGAAAACACAAATATTTACATTATGACTCATCACAGTAGCAAAATTACAGTTACAAAGTAGCAACAGAACTAATTTTATGGTTGGGATCACCACTACATGAGGAACTGCATTAAAGGGTCACAGCAAAGGGAGGTTGAGAACCATTGATTTAATGGAAGGACAGTGAACTCCTATAATCTGGGGCCCAATTTATACTTCTGCAGGGAAGCATAAGAACTGCATGTTGTTTTTATTCTTGGGACCCTCTTCTTGGTTGGCCCCATGCTAACTCTTACTTTGGGACATTCTTCCTCATTCAGGTAGGAACCCCAGCAGTTCTCATAGTGAGTCCTGGACATGTACAGTACCCAGGCCACTGCTATAGTGACAGAGAGTGGCTCTAAGATGGATTCTGTCTTTGTTGTCTGGTCTCAGGTCAGTTTCCTGGGTTCCTGTGATTACTGGTCTCTGGGGAGTGTGCTGCAGAAGTACCACTGACGTGGCATGAAGCACCCAGTGCTTAGTCACAGCAGCGATGGCGTGGTGGCTTGCTGCCTTGGTGACAATGCTCAGAGTCTCAGGCGCCACGTGGTTGCAGAGGATGAGTGGCAGAGATGCAGGAGCCCTCTGTGCCCTCCTTGGTGCTGGCCTCAGATGTCCCCTTTGTGGCAAAGGTTGCCATAAAGTTTTCTAAGAAATTTACATAATTGTCCATTATTCCCGTCTCTGCCTTTCAATATTTATCCCTCCTAACAGCCTGCAGTATATCTGTTGCCAGCCCCTGGCACTGGTACACCCCATCCTCTTTGAGACATTTTTTTGAGATTGTAAATAAAAGCCACAGCACCGAGACGCAGACAAGATGGAGCCCATCGGAGCTGGAAGTCGCAGCAAAGTTATAATTACAGCGGAGTGGCGCGGGGTGAATTCCTTCCACCCGTAGATTTAATTGTCGTCAGCTGCAGAGGACAGGGTGCACTGACCAGAGAAGTGGGGGTAGGGGAGAATCGCGAATGCAGGCCCCAGGCGGTCTGCAGCCTCTGGGAGGGGTGGCAGGCCTGAGAGTGTGAGCCCCGGGGCCGGGGCCGTCTGCAACTGTGTATCTATGTGTTCCCCAGGAGGATGACAGGAGCCCCTGAGATCTGATAGGATTTCTGCACAGTAGACTAGATCAAACCGTAGCACTGGGAACCCTTTGTCCAACCTCTGACACAAAAGGACATCAGGACAACTGAGAACCAGACAAATAGCAATTAAAAAATTCAGAGAGAAATATGAGGTTTCAAAGGTGTAAGTTGTTGGTTACTTGCCTGAGCCACTTGCTCCCCAGAGGCACAGACTCATAGGCAGTGGGGGCTACTTGTTGCCCCTCCCCAGGCTTACCCCGTCTCTGCTTTGTGCAAGCAACTTTAGGGCATGCAGGTTCCTTCTGGGCTCGCTGGTGGCCGAGTGGACAGGGAAGGGAGGCAGCCCGGCTAATTGCTCCTTCACAGGGTGGAAATTCGCTTGCTGCTAATTCGAGACTCCAGCAATGATGATAATAGCGATGCTAATGACTGTGGGAACAGGGATTATAGGTAAGACACAGTTATAATCAGGAAGCTGGTAATTACCTTGTAGCCACAACTGGGCTTTTGAATTTTATATTTCTTGCATTTTTTAGTTCTTAATTACAATAGTTCTATTAATGAGAGATGGCCTTCCAGAGGTAGATGGGGTTCATTGCGAGGGAAGGAGCGCGTGCACAGGCAGCCTGCTCTTCCCCTGGCTGGGGAGTGACTAGCGGAAGTGAGATGTTCCTTCCCGTGGGAAGGGCAGCACCACTAGCGAGCTCTGATGGCACACGCGGTAGCGGTGGGCTGCGGTTTCCACTTGTTTACTGTCTTGTGGATACCAGGAGCTCAAGGCCATTCTCCTTAACCAAAGGCGACTTTCAACAAAGCCCACAATCATCAGGACACTGACGGGGCAGTGCTGGAAAGCCGTTGTCACCAACACGGGGGCTGGGGGGTTCAGATATGAGCCCGTCTGACTGTTCTTACGGAACTGAAAGACCCCTTCGTTCAAGTGTACAATGAAAACTATGTCTAGCAAAGAGCCCTGAGCACAGTCAGGGACACCTGCACAGGACATATGTGAATGGCTGGCTGGCATACAGGCTCACGTCTATACCTGTGTGTGCGGTTGTTGAGTGTTAATGTAGGGCTGTTGCTCTTGCCATGGGACACCTCCAGATAACACCTTTCCCCTCAAATCAAAGGCCTATTAGTGACTTTTTAAGGTTGCAGCCCACTCATTAAGTCACCTCACCTGCTGGCTATAAGTTCTAAAGTCCTCTTGGGATTCCCGCTGAGCTCTGTTGATTCTTGAAGCAAGCAAACTTCACATGGACTTTTAGGGATGTGAGGTTGGATCTACTACCCAGGGACAAGGGAATATTGCTGTGATAATCACCATGACTAATATCAACTAGGGGATAGAAGGGTTTGCTTCATCTTATAGCTTTAGCCCATCATCCAGGGAGTCAAGGCAGGAATCTGGAGACAGAAACTGATGCAGAGGCCATGGAGGAGTACTGCTTATTGGCTTGTTCTGCCTGCCTTCTTATAGCACCCAGGATTACCTGCCCAGGATTAGCAACATCCACATTGGCCAGGTTCTCCCGTACCAATCACTAAATAAGAAAATGCATTGCCATAGGCTTGCCTACCGGCCAATCTAGTATGGGCATTTTATCAGTCGAGGTTCCCTTTTCACAAATGACTTACGATCATGTCAAACTGATGTAAACTTAGCCAGCATGGGGGTGCTCCTCCACTGAGGACATTTACAGTCTTAGTTTGAGAAGACTTTTCAACTCCATGAGAAGAATTATCCATCAAAGGTCAGAAGGTCTCAGATCAGAAGGTCCCTGTGGAATTGGCAAAGGGCTTTCTGGCACTGTCTCTGTTAGGGTAGCTATCTGACTCTGATTCAGATCAAGCCTATGCTGCCCACTAACCCCAGGGCACAGAAAGGTACAGCTCTAGCGGTGCTGACAGGGGTGTGTGTGGCACAAAGTGAGTTGGATTAGTATGCTTGTTCCCCAGGCTGCAAGACCATGTGTATATGGGAGTTCTTGGGAGGGTTTATGTTACCAAACACACCTGATCAAGATCACCCCGTCCCCTAGGGCCATAGGAAGGTGCTGATGATGCTGTGTTTCCAAGCCGATCTGGTCAAGACCACTCTTGTTCCCTCCTTTTCAAGCCCCAGGAAAATGCATGTGTGAGAACTTGGTGGTAGCCTATGTTACCAAATAAGTCAAGCCAAGATCATACCTACCTTCCCCACCCCAGGCCTCCCAGGATGCTGAAAGGCACATGTGCAGGCTGCTAGATCAGTGGTGTAATCTGTGTTACAAAATGACAATCTACCGCACAAATATTTCCTATTTCTGGGAATCAAGAGCTCACAATGCTCCAATGAGGTCACTTTGTATCTGATCGTTCCCAGCTCCTCAGCCATAGGTGGTTATTATATTCCTCTCCAACAAGTGGCAGCAGAGGAGGAGGAAGATGTTATGATGAGCATCATCCACCAAAAAAAATGCCATGTCATGTTTCGGAGAAAGAAGATTGGGAAGACCAGCCTGGGGCTGGAACAAGTCCTCAGAGAAGGGTCTAGGATGCAAGGCTGCACACAGAAACTGCTGAGCAGGAAGGGATGGAAAAGGGTTAACCCAGTTAGGACTGGGTTGAATAATGCCTGATATAAGCATGGGAAATAGAACATTTACTGCAACATTCAGGCTATGGGAGCCAATGCCTGGACCCTGGCTGAGATGAGCTGATGGGTGATGAAGCTGCTACTATGGGTCTGAGGCAGGTGTGAACTGCTGACAGGTGTGATGCAGGTGTGAACTGCTGGCAAGTGTGATTTGGATGTGAACAGCTACTGTGGGTTTGATGCGGGTGTGAACTTCTGGCAGGCATGATGCAGGTATGAACTTCAGGCAGGTGTGATGTAGTTATGAGCTGCTGGCAGGTGTGATATAGGCTTGAACTGCTGGCAGGTATTATGCAGGTGTGAACTGCTGGCATCTGTGATGCGGGTGTGAACTGCTGGCAGGTGTGAACTGCTGGCAGAAAATCAGAAGCTCTAGAATGGCCCATCCTAGACTGATAAAAAGTGACTAGGACTCTGGCTGGTGATTCCGTTAAAATCAGGGGTGGCTGCTTCTATAGACCGCATCCTGTGGTACTTGTCTTCTACTCCCTATGGGCACAGATGGTCTATGGGGAGTTTCCTCTCTGAAGGACCTGTGTAGAAATGACCCCAGAGTCCTATTATCCTTGACATTGGACACTTTCATGAGCTGGGAAGGAACAGAATCCCAAGCCTATTAGAGGCAGAGGACGGTATAAACTTTTAACTAAGAGGCATCTGGCTACCTGTTCTCTGCACCCAATTACTATGGGGAGTTTGGTAATGCAGATGCTACAGTGAGCATGGACAAGACACCATTGTGCTCCTTGCACACTGTAAAGCTTGAAGATAAGAAACTGCATATCACAGATACCCATTATACCTCCAAGGGTTAGGTCAGGTCAGAACCCATGCCTTCAGAAAGCTCCAAATTATACAAAAAAATACTCCCATATACAAATGACCAATTACGTCTTATGATCTCCATTCATGTGCAGTACTGTGTGACAGAGAGGAGCCCATACTTGCTAAACTTGTTTTAAACACCCCAGCTGGTTTGGAAGTGGAGGCTTCTCATTGTCATCAGTGCTCAACCATAGGTGAAGCCAGCGGCTTCAGAGTGGTTGACCCACGCAGGACCACCAGGCACGCATGCACAGGACAACCACTTGAGCCTCAGCCCATCTTGTTTGTTCTTTGACTGAAAGCACGTAAACCACTGGGGTGACCTGGCCACTGTCTGGAAGAGTTCCTTATATCAGTGTAGAATCTAGACTCATTGGCTGTGTGGGATAAGTATCCGATAGCTGCTTTTCTATACCCTGTTCATCTGCATCTTCATAGAGTGTCCTTTGTCCTTAAAGACAAGACGTACATTTCTTTCTGTGACAACCAATATTGATTGTCAGCTTGATGGACTCTCGAGTCTCCCAGGGTACAAGCCTCTGGGCATGTCTGTGAGGTAGTCTCTAGACTGAGGAGATGGGGGTGAGAAGAGCCCTCCTAACTGTAGGTGGTGCTGTTCCATGGGCTGATGTACGGGACTGCATAAAAAGCAGAAAACGTGTACCAGTGTTCATCTCTCTCCCTTTCTGACTATGACTATAATGTGACCAGCTGCCTCATGCTCCTGTCCCACGTTTCTTCCACTCTGATGGTGTGAGCCAAAAGTGGATCCACCCTTCTTTAAGTTGTTCTTGTTGTGCCTAGAATGCATTCTCTTTGCCCTTGAGTTTAGGTGTTGATGTAAAACTGACCCTTTATGATGTGTGCTTCCTTGAAATTCATCCGAGAAACTGCAGTGCAGGCTCGCACAGTTGCAGTGCAGGCTCGCACAGTTGCAGTGCAGGCTCGCACAGTTGCATGCAGGCTCGCACAGTTGGACACGCTTGTCTCCTCCCAGGCACCAACCATGTGGACGGCAGGGATGTCCTGCCCAACAGCAAACTCAAGCCATGCTCAATTATGGCTCGCTTATTAACTTGGTGTTTACACTTTAGGTTTGCACAATGAGTCCTCTGCGGCATGTAAAGACGCACACGTGCCTTTTCTGTGCATGTGAGTGTTTAAACAAAGTTCTGAGTTTAGCTGTCACTGTGCAGCCCTCAGCATGCTACCTCTGCAATGAATCTTCAGAACTTTGCTTATTCCATGGTCCTCATCTCTCTTAAATCTGTCTTTACTGAGTACTTCTCCTCTAAAGAAGAAGCTGTTCCTTGGTAAGTGCTACTAGGATTAACTGTGTAGTTAACTGTCACAACCCTTAAAACCATTGCTGGAGAATTTTAATTTTTGCTTATTGTCTTAGCTTACCAATCCTTTGGGTTTTGAGCAGTCAAACACAATGCCCATTACTTGTCCAAAAGAAAAACAAAATTAACATGCAGGGGAGGGAGGTGGTGGGAGATTGATAGAGGGACAATGTCCCATGGAGTCTTTCCTAAGATAAGTGACAATCTCTGGAGATAGGTAGCACAGGCTTCCAGAAGGTCCCGTTTTGATGAGAGTTGGAGGCATGTATCGTCCCCACATGGGAAATTTGGACACAGGAGGAGGGCAACTATCCAATCATGGCACAGTGGTTCCTTGAACTAATTTTGGAACCAGATTTGGCTCAAATCCTGGCTTTGCCACGAGACGAAGGGCCCCTGGGCTAGCACTTAGCCAGCTCACGTCTAAGTTGATTTGGGTGAGTATGTGGTTGCTCAGGGTTACTGAGAGAAAGGAGTGATCCAGGTGATCCAGAACCCAGATGAAAGGTTATAATGATAGCAATGCAACCTGTGAATTGTCGTGGCCCATGGTGTTCCGGAAGACACTGTCATGAGACTGAAGGGTTCTGACTCTGAGTGTCCTTGATAGCCCTTGTGAAAAGGAAGCAGTGCCCACCAGGCAGTGGTACTGAGTCTCCTCCTGTTTCAGATATGTCTGCTCTGTGTACATCCCCAACATCCAAACTGCGGACATGGTGTGGAGAGTTCATCTGTGGCACATGCTTGTCTTTCAAGAGTGCACTTGGACCGACAAGTCCCTGTGACAAGGATGAGCAGACATGTGAGGCTTCTGGTGAGGAATCTGGGGGTCTCACACAGCAAACCCTTGTCCAATTGGGGGAAAACGTGAACCCTTAGTACATCAAAGGCCAGTATTGCTTTCTCTGCCCCCTATTCCTAAGAGATTTATAACAAGAACAGATGCAAACTTCATTTTCCAAGTTATGTTTTCTTCTTTCTTTCAGTGAAGATGCACCTACAGAACCAGATATGATTGTCCTGCAGGGTGGTGGGCTTGCAAATCTGGGACATTGAAACCATTCGTATCAGAGACACAGACAAGAGCTTCCAGGTACCTTCCTTCCAAGCTCCCCGTAGTGAGCACAATGAGAAGGGCTGGCTGTGGGCTACTGCTCTGCCTGGGATGTGCAGAGCGAGAGGAGTGGTCCTTGCCCTTGGCTGTTCTCCGGGGGGCACTGACAACATCTAGCCTTCCCACTGTTAACGCACTTGGCAAGGTAACATTCGAACATATTTACATTCTGTACTTAATTAAAGATGCTCATCGGATCCATTTGGGCAACTTGATATTGAGAAGAAGGGAGCAGATCTTTATGGGGATCGTCCTCCAAAGGAGGATGAAGTCACCATCATGGAATCTAAGGAGGAAACATTAACAGACCATCTGATGTTCTGCAAAGGGAGCTTCGGGAAGAAATAAAAGAAGGCCTGGATTGTCATTGCAGCCCACCTCATTCTCAGGCTGTGCCTAGCTAGGCCACCCGTGAGCTGGGAGCCCATTAGGAGAGCTGGGCAGCGGCTTGTATTTATTAAATCTAGGAGAGGTCCATCAATCATAGCCTAGCCATGGGCCTCAGTGTTTGCTGGGCTGGGGAGAGTCCCACATGTACCCTTTGAAGTGTCTTTTACTGAAGGTAACATCTGAAGACTGTAAACAATGAGTTCCTCTTTCTGATGGGGACTTTGTAGGGGATGCTGGGAGATACAGAGCCAGGCAGAGAATGGGCAGCTGCACAGAAAAACTTATGTGGGCAATTTGCACATTACCATTCTCACACTTAGTAACTAGATTCTTAAAAATGGAATTCTTTATCTGGGAGGTCTGTAGGCAATAAGGGCTATGTGGACACATATGTGCTTCCTGTGACACACACCTCAGTTACAGGGTACAGCAAGGAAATCCTGCATGAGCGAGATCCTCCCTGCATGAGGCATTGGAGCTCAACCATCTCCCTGTGTAAATTTGGAGCTTTAATAATTGGGAACATTTCCATTCATAAAATTAGCAGTGAGAATGAGAGATAACCTCAGGGGGCAGGGCGGGAATCAGTAGCCATACAAATGTGAAGACCCAGATTTGAATCCCCCAAACCTACATAAAATTAGGTGCGATAACATGTCTGTTATTTTGGTGCTCCTAGTAGGTAGAGATGGGAGAATCCCTGAAGTCTGTGGGCCAGCATGCTGGCTTACACAGTGTTGAACCACAGACCCTGTTTTAGACAACGAGGAAGATGAAGCCTGACCTCCAAGTTGTCCACATACATCAACACTCATGTCCTGTTATGTGTGCACTCATACACACACAGACACATACAGACACATAAATGCATGCACACACATGTTATATACACAGAAATACATACACAAAAAGAAAGTTAGCAATGTTATAAAGAATTATGCTTTAATATCACCAATCATTTTAAGACTAAATGTCTCTGGATTTTTTAATTTACTGCTTTTCTTTATTTTCTTTTAAAAATACTTATTTTAAAATTTATTTTTATTTTACATGTATTAGTATTTTTCCTGTATGTATGTCTGTATGAGAGTGCAGAATTCCGTGGGATAGGAGTTACAGATAATTATGAGCCACCATGTGGGTGCTGGGAATAGAACTCAGGACCTCTGGAAGAGCAGCCAGTGCTCCTAACCACTGAGCCATCTCTCCAGCCCCTTTTTATTTCCTTATTCTGTTTTTCTATTAAAACAGGGTCTTGCATAGTGCAGACAGTTCCTTGAGCTTTCTGCCAAGCTGAAGCTGGTCTTGAACTCTGGCTCACCCTGCCTGCCTCCATCTCCAAGATGCTGGCGGTACAGGCACTCACCACCCCACTGTCTGAGCTGATTGCTTTTTATTCTCAACAAAGTATGTTATTGTCAGGTCTCAAGTGGTGATGTATTTTTGAGACATAATGCATGATAGAAATTAACATCAGGCTGCAAAAATCAGTAACAAATCTGAGAATTCCAGGAATTTGGTCAGCTGAGTGTGTGTGAAGACTCTCTCCTGGAGACAGATTCAGGGGCTGGAATTTCAGCCACGTCACACTTTTGACTTTGAAAACTTATTAGCTTTCCAATAGTGGATTAAATGAGATTTTTACTTCTAAAATATGCTCTTAGATTTGATATTTTTATCTCTTTGCAAGCAAAGGGAGCAAGATCTGTGTTAAGACTCATTGCATGAGCAGTTGAGATCCTGAGGAGCCATCTACACTTAAGGAAGAAACAGTTAACGCCAAGGGTTTGTTCTAAAAAGAATAAGTGACAAGGAAATGGTGACACTACAGGCCAGAATCCAAGGAGGACCACATTTGGGCGTGCTCCATGTTAACCCTGTGTGTGGAGTAGTGAAAACCAGCGATGTCAGCTGTAGTTTCAACAGGCACAACATTAGGCCTCTGTAGGGTGTAGAGCTGGTGACGGCCAGGTGCTGTGTCAGCCTTGTTCTGATCTTCAGTGGACAATGAGGCAGGCACTGCATGGCAATATTAGCTTTTCTTCGGCAAATGAGTACAAGATAGTCTGGTGACTGTACCTTGTTTAGGGAAGGTCTCTGAAGCTGTGTGCCTAGGATGCTACATATGTTAATTTTAGTATAAATTAAATTAAAACATTTTGTATGTATATACATGGTGCATATTTGTCCTTGTGTGTGTTGTGTGTAGAAGCAGGCCATGGTGCATGTGTGGAGGTCAGATGACATTTTTCAGGAGTAGGCTTTCTCCTCCTATCATGTTGATTCTGGGGACTGAACTCAGGTCATCAGGCTTGGTGCAAAGCACCTTCACCCACTTAGCCATCTTTTTGGTTCTGTTCTGAGCTGGAAAATTACATCAGATTTCCCAGGCTCCTAGTGGTTCCACTCAATCCATGTAGCAAACAATTGTGCCAGAATGATACAGTACTTCCCAAGGGCCTGGCATCCAGGGGAAAGGGACTCTTTGGAAAGGGAGGCTCTCTATGGCTGCTCTCTGGTGGCTCAGGTCTTGGGAGACCTTGCTGTCCCTTCTTCAGTGATGCTAATGCTTTAGGCTCCCAATGCGGAGTGGAATATGACCAGCATCCGAACTGTCATGCAACAGACAGAGTGTGATGAAATATAAAGCAGCATGCTGCATCTTGTGTGTGGCCAGGACCTTATATACAACTTCTATCTTTGCTGCACACAGTCCGCATCTCCAGATGCTTGGCTGGCCTGGACTTTGTTCTGTCTCTTTGGGTCTACTCTTGGAGCATCCTGCATTCTCAATATCGTTTTGATGTTTTATTGTCAAGTGATTTGGCAGGTTTATAATCTCTTGACCACATCAACTGCTCTTGGATGGCCTCAGATATGGTTGTATTTCACAATGCCTTACCCAGCGACTGCTGCAGAACAAAGTCTCCGTGTACATCTGGTCACATGATCTCCTCCAAGATGAATGGCATGATGAGAGGATTTTGAGGGCAGAGTTGGAGATTAGGTTGCATTGCCCCCCGGGCCAGGCTCTTGGCATAAAGCAGTACTTCCTGTTGGCCTTGCAACCGAGATTAGGGGTTTTCAGTCCCCTAGGGCCAGGGACTGTCTTCTTGGCTGGCCCAGGATGGAGGCTCTTGTAGGGGAGCACTTTGCCCTTTGCCTTCTTTAGAGGAGATGGGTGTGAACTCATGCGAACAGCCATGCCCTTACTGCCTTTTTACTCGGGATCCTTCTGTTTATCTCGTTTTTTTTTTTTTTTGAAGAACCCAATGATAAACACTGTTTCAAGGAAATCATGCAGACACACTGATACATATTTATATGTCATAAGTGTCAACCTTGCTTTTGAAGGAGAGTTAAATCCTATTGGACTGTGTGGTTGTTTGGGTCCTGGAAGACCGGGTAGGGCACGGGACACTAATATGCACAGTGTGGTGGCCTATGAGAGGCTCCCACTGGTCACACAGTGAGAAGCCAGCAGGGAGACCTCTGCTGGCATGGCTGGGATGGCCACTGGGATTGCTGCTGCGTCACAGCTACTTTTGGAGGGAATGTGGCTTTCTTGTACTGACTCCTGTTTCCTGCTGATGTCATGATGGAAATGCTGGGAGCGGCCAGGGGATTTGCAGCAAAGTAAGACAAACTACCTCAAATCCTGCTGTGGCATCTGTTCTTCAGGGTGGACAGTTACCAAATTCTGTCACTTAAGTAGCCTCCTCCATTTGTGGTTACAGATTTGAGCAATGGCCAATGGAGTCATCTTTTTTTTTTTAATTGTTGTTGTTCAAGTCTTTATTGCTCCAAATAGAAATAATATGGCTCTTCATGAGAAGACAAGGTTAAAATCCAGGTCCTGTTCCAGTGAAATATAAAAAATCTTGTTGAGACAATAAAAATGTAACACTGTGTCGACATAGCCTTGCCTTAGCACAGCCCAGCTCAGTCCTCATTACGGAAGACAGGACACCTTAATTCTCATTTTGGGATGGAAGAAGTGTGTGGGCATCAGCGTAAGCCATCTATCCACCTGCATGACTGCTGGAACCAGAGCTGAGAACTGAATATTGGGTTCCAAAAGCAAATTTTACTGCCAATTACAAGACTACAGAACACCTGAAAAATCCTGGCATTAAGAAATTTGTTGGGAAACGTGGTGGTGGGCATTCTGGTGAATTTATGAGCATGATAAACGAAGGGGGAAGGGAAATACCCCTTTGAGGTTATTTGAAGCCTCATTCAACATAGCGTCAGGAAGTAGGTGTGAGCCATAGGTTCTCTCTCTCTTTCTCTCTCTCTCTCAAGGACAGTTGGAGTGGTGTTGGAAGTACTTCTGTATATGTGTTGCTTTTAGGTTAATAAATAAAAAAAGCTGCTTTTAGCCAATGGTTTAACAGAATATAGCCAGACTGGAAAAGATATATAGAGAGAGTAGGCAGAGTCAAGGAGAAGCCATGTAGCCATTGCCAGGGACAGATGCCTCCACTGGAGCCCGCCAAAACTTTGCCAGTAGGCCACGACCTTGTGGCGATGCATAGATTAATGGAGATGGCTTAGCTTAGGATGTAAGAGCTAGCAAGCAATATGCTTAAGCTATTGGCCAAACAGTATTGCAAATAATACAGTTTCTGTGTGATTATTTCAGTTCTGGGCAGGTGGGAACAAACAAGTGGCCTCCCCTAACAAGTATGCAGTGCCTTTCTTGTTATAGTGGCTTGTTAGAACAACATCTAGGGGATGGGGCAGGACTGGGTGTCAAGGATGCCACCAACTGGTACCCTTCTTCCTCCATTTCTGAAGGAGTCTTCAACTTTCCTCTGACAATAAAGGTCATGCATAGTTCATATATACAGAAGCATGAACATCTTTTTACGTGAACTTAATATAATGTTTTCTTTATTTCTTATTTATTGCTTGTTTATTGGGGGTAGTCATGATCTCCAAGGTCACACACTTAAGCAGACCTCAGGGGACCTTAAGTCCACAGATTCCGGACAGGTTCTTACAGGTCTAGAGTCATCAAATGGTCACCCCGGGCCACCTTTACTGTGTATTCCTGTGTAAATGTGTCTTACCCAATGGAGTGTGGAGTACTGGCACTAACATAAACGCACACCAACTGTCGGAATGAAATTCCTCAGTGCACATCTGCAAGGCACATCGTGGCCTCACAGTGCTGAGGATGCGAGATGATGCCAGAGTCCTGTGCTTGGGACCATTTAGAACATCAAAATCACCAAGGAGAAGCAGAAAAATGTGGTCCCAAAACCTGTGGGTTGTGACCCTTTGGTGGGTCCAGTGACGCTTTCACAGGGGTTACGGTATGGTTCGTGACAGTAGCAAAGCTACAGTTACGAAGTAGCAGGACAGTAATTTTATGGTCAGGGCTCACCACTTGAGGAACTGTATTAAAGCGTGGCAGCGTTCGGAAGGTTGAGAGCCACTGCCCTAGTATGGTTATAGTTGGAGTGTTGGAGCACATAAGCAGAGAGAGTGGGAAAGAGAGAGGGGCCACTGTGTGGTTGCTGCTCTGTGAGAGCCACAGGCAACTGCCAGAGGGTGGAATATGGGCTGTGGGAACACAAGGTGTAGATGTATTTACAATTAAGTTGCAAGGAGGTGAATTTTCTGCTACAGAATGAATAATAATGAGGGCTGAATGTAAGAAATCCTAACAAAGTAGGTGAGATCAAATAGTCCAAGCTTGCCCGGGAGGAGGAAAGCTAACCCTCAGATCTCAGAGCACATGGGGATTATGAGTGGTGTCATCTTTCCGAGCATGTCTCTGGTCCCCAGGGTGTCGTTGGCAGCTTCGCAGGCCTCTACTCTCCACCAGCCTTCCTATGTCCACCCTCTGCACCGGAGGCAGCCCCTGAGAACTCTCCCTACTGAGTCTCAGTAGGCACTTGCTGGTGCCCTCTCGTTACATTGGCTCAATTAAAAATGTGGCTCTCGGGACTAAGATGGCTCAGTTGTCAAAGTTCTTGCCTTGTAAGCATGGGGATTTGAGTTGGATCTCCAGGACACATTTCTTTTAAAAAGTCTGAAAATGTCATGTGCCAGTCTTCCATGGGTGGTGGGCACACAACCACAAAACAGCAAAAGGCATGGGTAGACTTAAAGCTGAATGGACTTGTGTTGAAATTCAAGCTTTAATGACCGTAGTGTATAACCTTCACGAAGTGATTGCTCAGTCATAGTTATTTTCATCTCTAAAATGTACGAAACACTTAGACGTGTTCTAGGATTAGCTGAGAAAGGAACACAGATACTTTAGGCTCCAAATAGCTCCGAAACATGGTTGTCTGCACCTAGGATGGGACAGTAATAAAGAAAAAGGTCCGTAGACAGCAGAGAGGCACTACAGACTTTGGGACTATGTGAATAAATTGTTCTCCAGCTTATTTTCATATTGCTTTTCTGTTATTTCTAGAAATGTCAATGTTTTCAACTTCTTTTTATAAAATCCACTGTTTAGTAAGAATTCTATTTATTGTAGAAGTTAAATCCATTTAAGAGGCTGAAAATATTGTTTATCATTACATACTTATCAAATAATTGAAAAATATATAATTAAATTTAGTGACTTTATTAGTCACTGCCTTGTTAATTCTACTGTAATTTAAAAAAGCCTTGTATTTACTACAGAAAATACAATACTGGCTAGATTAGATTGAATAAAGAATTTTTATGTTAAGAAAATCCAAAGCATGGTAGTATACTCTGTAATCCCAGTGCTGAGGAGGTGGTGACATATGTGTGTGTGTGTGTGTCCCTGAGGCTTTCTACTCAGATAGCCTAACTTGCATGTGTGTGTATGTGTGTGTGTCCCTGAGGCCTTCTACTCAGATAGCCTCACTTGCATGTGTGTGTGTGTGTGTGTGTGTGTGTGTGTGTCCCTGAGGCTTTCTACTCAGATAGCCTAACTTGCATGTGTGTGTATGTGTGTGTGTCCCTGAGGCTTTCTATTCAGATAGCCTCACTTGCTGAGTTCTAGGACAGCGAGAAGCCTGACTAAACCACGAAAACAAAAACGTGAACAACGAAATCAAACAAAACAAGCAGTCCCCACTCAGGCACAAAACCCCCCTAGAACCACGGTAGGTGGAAGGAATGACACTGAGGTCATCCTCTGTATGTATGCACACGCGTGTTCTCCCCACCCCCTCCCATACTACATGCCTCTCCTGTCTCTGTTCTGCCTCCTTGTGTTCAGCTTTGTCCGGTTGTCAATTCCCTTCACTCAGGCGAGGAGTAAGGAAGGAAACGAGCCACACGTGGTCTTGTGGCCCTCATGGCAGGTGAGAGGCAGGTGTGGAAGAAAGCCGGCTCACTGCTGGGTGACACCGGTTCCCGCTAATGACAGGATGGATTTTTCTGTTAGTTCGCTAATATTGTTTTATTATTGGCATGCACATCAATCCCTAAGAAAATGAATATAAACTAGGAACCGCGTCCCGGCCCCCTTGGCAGCCAGCGCATTACTTTGGAGAGTCTGTCTCTGTGGCACTGAGCAGAGCCATTTCCATTTACCCACATTCAATCAAGGGTTTGTCTTTTGTATCCCTGGGCAATTGCATAACTCTAATATTGACCTTAACTGAAGTCCTTTGTTTTGTACCCTAACAGCCCGAAGCATTAAAAATGCGTGTTTACTTAATTTGTCCTGGCATGCAGTGTAATTACAAGCAGTTTGTTTTCTCTGTTGTAAAATACGGTCTGGAGAAGGGATAAAGTAATGTGGAAATTAACATTGTGATGTACTGTATCGTGCAATAGCACTAAAAACACTCAGCCGGGCTGGCTCTGGAGGTCCTATTTGTGTGTGTGCAAGAGCAATAAAGAACTAAATGCCTCTTCCTGAACTATATTTGCATGATTCTCGACTGCTGTAAAATTAGTCTTATCTGCCTTCCAGAATAAACAACAACACAGCAACAAACTCAAAGACCCCACAGCATGCACGGTGCCCTGTGGCTTTGAACCTGAGTCTCTGTGCCTGGGCTACCCCCAACAAGTCCTTGTGATGGGGTAGGCAGGAGGGCAGCTGTCCTTGGCTGAGTCCCAAGGGCTCAGGTTCTGCTGTGGTACTTGTGTATCTGTGCTTGGTTCCCTGGAGCTGGGACATGCCCAGGTGAGGGTAGGGGATGCTGAGTGACACTGGCCGACTAAGGTGAGTGGAAAGGTTTTGCCATTGTGACTGAGTCCTCGCTCTTCTTCCTCCTTCCTGCTGCTAAACATCCTGGACACTCATCACGAAGGACACTGTATAAATAATAAATTACCCTGTATCATTTATCTAATGCTGAGATCACAGATAGAAATGTAATGAGTCTCTTAAAACAAAGGTGGCAAATTCACCATCTGCCCATGGGCCGCCTTAGGACATGGTCCAGGGACACAAAGCTTTGTACAAGGTAGCCAAGCTGTGCTTCCCTTTCACTTCCTGTCTAGCCCACTCCCTGTTGGTTTTAAACAGGTAAAAGAATACCTTGTGAGCCAGGCTGATCCAATCTCATTGTCCTTTTTTTCACAACCTGCCTGAAAGTGGCCTTACTCCACAGTGTGGCATTTTTTTTTAATTAAACAAAACAAAACAACCCTTCCCCACAAAGAAAAACAAAACATTGTCTTTGCCTATAGCCCAGGTTAGCCTGGAGCTCTTTATGTAGCTCTGGCTGGCCTTGTGGTCTCTCGCCTCAGCTCACCAAGTCCTGGTATTACAGTTACAGGTGTGCATCACCACTAGGTTGTATGTGGCTTTGACATGATTCTGGGAGGTCTCACAGGCTTTGTCCTTCGTTTTGCTCTGACATAGTAGATGACCAGGTTCCCAAACACCTTGACACGTGTGTTCCTTTTGTGCTGGGGGAGGGCCTTTCAGTTCCCAGTGGGGAGGACAGTTTTGTTCCCAGAAGAGGGCATGCTCCCCCACCTCAGGTGTGGCCACAGTACGGCTACACAGCTGCAGCCTGGCTGTGGACTCACCTTCAGAGCCCACAGAGGTGGGTGGGGCTGACTATGAGGAACAGAGGACTTCATAACCACAGGCCAAGGGTGAACATCCCCAAACCTGGGCTGGCTAGGGATTATTGGAGAAGATCAGGCCAACAAGTACCTTAATAACTCCCCCCTGTAATTTATGACCTTTAAGAAAGAGAATCAATAACATTAAACATTGCCCCAGCCAGCAGCAGTTCACAGTGGGGAAAAAACAAACAAACAAACTTTTAGTCTTTGTCTTTGTTTTTCATCTGCTTATCTGCAATTCTGGCGCCATCATCCCCTCCGCACAGGCAGAGGAGACACACTCCTTTCTCACCCCAGAGCTCTGGGTCCTCTGCCAATCTGATTCCCGTGGGACAGGTGTCAAGAGTATGGGCCTGTGCGAGTGAGGGTCTCAACTACGGTCTCTGCTTCTGATGCCGGCTCTACCCTGGGTGATGCCACCTCAGATGCCGTTGCCACACTGCCAACTCTAGTCTATACTGTAACACACATTTTCACTAACTTAGACTAAGAGAGGAAAATGGAGCAGAGGAAGGGAGATGGTGGCCATCTTACTGCATTTTCTTTACCTGGTGACCCTTCCTGAAAGAACAGAAAAACGAAAAAAAAAAAAAAGACATTTTCCCCCATGACCTAACTCACATACTCCATCCATCCATCCATCCATCCATCCATCCATCCATCCATCCATCCATCCATCCATCCATTCATCCATTTTCCCATGTGCTGAGTACCTTCAATGTTGGAGTCACGGCAAGCATGTCTATATATTGTGTGAGTGAATGTGACCTTAGGAAACCTGCAAGCCAATGATGCCGATGGATCAGGGCCAGCTGATGCCTAGCAACCGAGTTCTAACTCTGCCTGGGCTTGGGTTCAGTTGCATTGCCTGGGTCCTGATGAAGTTCACCTTGATCTAAAATCCTGTTTTATTAAGATGTAGTACTGAATACTGAGAATTCAGTACTTTCACAGGTTCTTTTCTGCCTATTGGAGTACCACACAAGAATTTTCCTGGGTTGTGGGGGATTCCAAGTGGCTCCCATTTTGTCTGGCCACTATCATGCCTATACATGTTGCAAGACAAGAGAAGGCTGTCTTTACACTGAGCTTTTGGGGCGATGTTGGTGGACAGAGTTTATGTTGGTATACATACGGATGGCAGGTCTTTCTGCCCCAGTGACATCTGGAGCCAGAGATGGCATCCGTGAAATCCAAGGAAGTGGATACAGTGAAGGAGACACCTGTGGCCTCCCCTCAGGAAAGGTCTGAGAAGAAAATCACCCAGTGTCTGTGGCTCAAGGGACCAGATCCTGGTTGGACCTTTGTCCAGGTATGTTGTGGGGAGCAGGGAGTCTCTGGAAAGACGTTTTCAGGCATTGCAGGTCATGGTTGGTCAACAGTCGCAAGGAGCATCCTTGGCAATGCTGAACTGGAGCAAGCAGGGCAGTCTGCCCTCTGAGGCATCTTGAAGGCATTCTGTGGACAGCAGCTTCAGGCTGGCATCCAGCTTGGTGCCATGGAATAGACTGTAACATCCCAGAGATGATCTGTTCCAAGAGTATCTGCCAGATCTGAACTGGTCCACTGGGCTCAGTGATACTTCCTGGCTCAGAGTCCTGTTCTGTCTTTGCCTGGGAAGATCTAGAGGATGGGGGTGGCTCAGTACCAACTCCATAGGCCTTTATTTCTTAATTTTATTTTAAATTGTGTGTGTATGTGTAAGCACAGGGGCTTTGGGTGCTATGGAAGCCAGAGTGCTCGCTCCCCTGGTGCTGCAGTTATAGGTGTTTGTCAGCTTCCCAGTGTAGGCACTAGGAACAGAGCTTGGGTCTTAGGCAAGAGCAATCGCCTTCAACTGTTGAAATACCTCTCCAGCCAGCTTTTTTCTGTCCTCTAGCCAGCATTTGGTCTTTAGTTTACTTCGATCCAGTGAAGGAAGCACAGCAGGCACTGGGGTTCCTTCTCGTGAGCTTCCTCAGAGCAGCCTTACCAGAGCAGCCCTGAACCTTGTGTGAGGAGCGGCAGAGCAGGGAGAAACCCTGGAAGCTTGCAGGCCCAGCTGTGAGGGCTGAGTCCCTGTGGTGAGGCCCAACACTGCAGGATGTGGATAGGCCAAGAAACAACAGGGTCTTGATGTCACAAATGTCGGGATGGCATGTGTGTCTAGAATCACACTGGTAGGCCTGAGGGAAGCCTGCCAGTACTCACTTACTCCAGGTGACTGACTGGAAGCCCCCAGAGCTACCGCATCGCTACTAAGCCCTTCAGGGAACCTGCAGTCCTGCCATTTGCTGACGTGAGCATCAGCAGGCAGTGGTTTCCTTCAGCCACTCCTAGTCCCAAGTCCCCACACCCCAAGGTTTGGAACCCATTACAAGTTGAGTTTCTTGGGGGCTGGAGAGGAATGGCAGCTTCTTGGTGAGAGAGGACATGAGGGCTCTCTGTGTGCCTTCTTCTTCCCTTTTACCCTAGCTTTCTGCGGAATGAGTGACTAAATCAGAGTGAACTATGGATGAGACCTGCATAGACAGAGGCTGTGTAGACAGATGCTACATATATTATGGTCTATGCAGAAACAACCTGCGCTCCTGCAGCTGGAGATCCCATGGTCACGCCGTTGGGTTCCTCTCTGACTACTTCTCCACTGACTATGGCTTTCCCACTTGTTTCCCTGAATTGTCTTGTCTGCTTGTCTGCAAGAATGAGACTACATAGAGTTCATTCTATGACATCCCTGGGTCATGAGCAGCCTTGAGAGAAGAGCCCAACAAAACCCCACTATGTGAATGAACAAATCCTCAAGACACATGCCCAGAGGGGCAATGTCTGGAGAGGCTGGGCAATCTGAAGCCACAAGTGGCCTGTTCTAGTCTTCGTACTCCTTCCTTTGAATGAGTCAGACAACAAAACTATTGAAAAGACAACCCACATGTGCTTAGCGCCTAAACTTGCTTGATTTTCTACATTTGTGTTTCTTTCTCAGAGATGGATAATTTGAGGACCTCACGGGCTCTCTATCCTGGAGGCCTGACACCAGAGCCAAAGAAGTCAGGTAGCCCAGGCTGCAAGTCATGACTCTCAGGGAGACAGACTCTCTTGGAGTCTCCCCAATGGCAGACTTCTTGCCATTTGATGCTTTATGTGAGACTGTGAGGTCATTGCTCAGCAGGGAAAAGCCAGTAAATTATTTGTCTGCTAACAATTTGAGAGGATTTTTTTTTTTTTGGCACAGCCTAAGAGATTGTCCATCTGCACCTTTGACTATTGCCAGACCTCCCTTAGGCATCACAGTCCCCAACTCAGAGAGAAGCACATTGTATTTACACACTGTCCCTCCAGGGCACCTTGTCACCCTCTGTGTTTCCTCTGTCCTACATCTGTGACAGCCCATGTCTTATGATGGATTCTGCTTTGAGGAAAGCTGCAGTTGGGAACTGTGGATGTAGTGGTTTCTGAAGCAAAGGCTGGACCATACCAGAACTTCAGATGCCTAGGTGGGCAGAACTTAGTGGGTAATGAATTGGTGGAGAGAAAGGAGTCCCAGGCTAGATGGACTTTCATGAATGACCTGTGCCGTCTGGTAGGAGTCAAAGCTTGAACCTGGTGAACCAGAGCCAGGCTGCAGTGTGAAGTCTTACCTGACGCTGGGAGTGTGGTGCAGGGCAGTGCCCAGGCTTCTGGACTTGCCCCCAAGGGCTTTTAGTTAGCACCAACTGAAACTCCCAGCCTCCATTTTTTTTTCTCTTCTGCAGACTACAGGTGATGCTGACAGTACCAAATGGGACACAAGGGCTGGCCACCCACTTGGTGCTCAGTAGAGGTCAGCCACTTGCTTGGGGGACCTGTGTATATCTGGCATGGCCTGCTGACATCAGCTGTGTTTGTAATTCTTCCCTGGATAGTGGAATCTCACAGTGTGCTTGATTCTCTTTAAGAAGCTCTGAGGTTTCCCGTACTATAGTTCACCCCACATCATTCTCAGCACCGTGGGACTCTTGGGAAACCCTCTTCAATACTTGTCGGATTCCTGAGACAGTGCAGATTTGTGGCCTGCTTTTCTCCTGTAGCCCTTGAGCTGTCTGTTTTTGGGGTGTGCTGCCCAGGGGCTGTCTGTTGTTGAGGTGTGCCGACCATGGTCTGTCTATTGTTGGGGTGTACTGACAATGGGCTGTCTGTGATTGAGGTTTGTCACCCATGTGCTGTCTGTCCTTGGGGGTGTGCCGACCAGGCTCTGCTTTGGTCTGGAAAATGCCAAAGCTCTTCCTTAGTGTTGAAGATACAACAAGGACCCGACAAGAAGAGCATGGTGGCTCGGCATGGCACGCAAGCACCAACACACCTCAATTTCCGTGCATTGCCTATTTATGTCTATGAAAATCTTTTGAACAGATGAAAAATGTTTTCTGAATATCTTCGTCAAATGTAATGTGCATTCACATAACTAATTCACCATGAAAATCTAATCCCAGGGTACAGTGGGAAAGTTTTTTTTTAAATATCCCATGTAATTTTCCTTCGCACATAAATCACATAATAAATGACAGATGGTGTTCATGAAAGAACCCAGGGGCCTCGTGTATTCTGGGCAGGACTACAAGGCCTGTAAAACATTGAGGGACGCTCCCAGTTCAGTGACAATACAAAGATGCACGCAATGGCAGTGGACAGCATTAATTATGTTCTACATTCAGTTCATATAAATATTTCAGGACTTGCTATTTTGGCACAGTGTGATATTAGGTGCCTGAAGAGGAATGTCGTCGTTTATAATCTTCAATAAACTTCCTAAGAGAAGGCGTCCGTGGACGTGACTTTTTTTCCATCCTCTTAACCAGGAGGCATTCCACTTTAATAACACCATTTCCTGGACCAGAGATACAGCTCAGCAGGTGACACACCCCAGGGACCCAAGTTCCATCCCTGGGACCCAGAAGGTGGAAGAGGAGAGCTGAGTCCTGCATTGGCTTCTGACACCCTCATGTGCCCTGCAAACTGAATAGAAACTTCTCAAAAGAAGAAAACAACAACAAAATACTTGAAAAATATTCAATATCCTTGGCTATTAGGGAAATGTGGATTGAAAGGACTTGAGAGCCCACTGCCCCTTTCACGTTTTTCCTTTGAGCCTATCTCCATTTTTGTGACCCCGCTGACTTACAGAACCTCTCTATCAGGGACCCCCACTGGCCACACCAGGCTGGAACTCAACCATCATGCTCCCGGCAACCATCATTAGAGAAGTATCTTCTTGCAGTAGATGGGTATTAACAGATCACCACAAGTGGACACTGTGCACAGAGTGAGAGACTTTGGAGAGCTCATCCTCCGATGGGATGCCTTCATCCCATCCCACCCTGTGAGCCCCAGGGATCTATGTGAAAGAGGAGGAGAGTGGTTGTGAGAGCCAGAGGTGCTGGTTGACTCCACGGAAGCAGTGCCTTGCAGGCATGCCAGGACTGCCACACATAGGAACTCATAGAGGTGTACAAGACCTGCCGAGGTTAAAACCAGACAAAACCCCACATGTTAAAAAGGGGTAGTGGACACAAGTCCCCACCTTTAACCAAGAAGCTGCTTGTCATTGATTCCTGCCGGGAATGTGAAAAATCAGTTTTCCCCAGTGGACTGACTCTGAGTTATCATTACACCCTTGGGCAGGCCCCATGCCTAGGAATAGCTGGCCAGCGCAAAAGGAACTCCATGTTTGTTTGTTTTCCCCACTGTGAACTCTAATTTTGTTTTGGTACTTTTTGTGCTATTAGATTTTTGTTTATTTTGATTTTCTTTTTTTTTTTTTTTAGAGAGAAAGGAATGTGAATATGAAGTTGGATGGGTAGGGAGGATCTAGGAGGAGTTGGGGGAGGGGAAATATGATCAAATATATTGTATAATCTTTTAAGGTATAAAATGAAGCATAAAAAGGTACTCAAAGATTCTATCAGGGGCTCATATTGGTTATTTTAGCACTTGGTCAGTACTAAGGCAGGAGGGTACACACAAGCTCCAGGCCAGGAGAGGTTACAGAGTACCCCCAATAAATGTCATAAAAATTTAAAATATTAAAAAGTATAACTTCTCTCTTTGTCTTAGTTTGCACAGAAGACACATCAGCTCCTGCACTGGAGTCCAGAGGAGCGGTCAGGGTCACATGCACTGGAGACCCAGAGGAGACATCAGGGTCATATGCTCTGGTTGTACTGGGAGTGTTAGTGTGTGATTTTTGGAACATGTCTGTGATGGACTCTCGGTCACTGGAAAGTGGCTTCTTGTACACAGAGACAGATATCTGGCTCTCTCCCCATTAAGGGTAACGGGATGCAGGTCACACCATCCCTAGCTGGAACCACATACAGGGAAATGTGCCTTGTGGCCTATCACCTCTAGATCATTGAGCTGGGTCAACTCTAGGGCTGACATCAGTTCCATGGGCGGCTTGTGTGAGCAAGACTTTTAGGCCCACATGTGCAGAGGTTCAGGGGCTGAGAGATGCTACGAGAGTCCACCTACCATTGAGGGCCCTGGTGGTGAAGCCATCTACCCACAAAAGCTACGGCGACACCTGCTTGCTTTCACTCCCACCCCTTCAGAACTATATGCATTTTGTCAATTTTATTTGGGAATAACTTTCTTTTTTTTTTTTTTTTTTTTTTTGCCCGTAACCCAGTTCTAAAGGGACAAGGTTGGACCATTCTGAATGAAGTAGCGAGTCAACCTCCACCCTACCTGTCCTTGTACAGCTTAGCAACAGTGATGTCACAGGGATGTCTTCTAAAGTAGACAGGACTTCTGATTAGAAGTCTGCTCCATGTAACTTAGCGTGTTGGGACAGGACCTAGTCTCACATGGTGGCGCGAGGAGGCCAGCCGCTCTGGAAACACACTCCCACTTCCCTTCTGCAGGTGCAATGCTTCAATAACTTCTTATCATAACTCATTTGTTCACTGGTGAGGATGGCTGTGTCCTACAGGTGATGTGGCCAGAATTTCTGATGGTGACTCCGCTCTGCTGTCGGCATGGAGACCAGCAACCAGAAGCTCCAGATGGGGCTTGCATGACTGTCCTATTAGAAGCCACCCATGCCTTTCTCTTGCCTTCTGCAGTTATTCTATGAAGCTGTTCTCCTTCCAGAGTAGGATGCAGCGATGGCATCTCCTGGGCTTGTAAGAAGATACTACAAGGGAATCAACAAAACTTTAGCATGTGCTTCAGAGACTGTTTTAAAATTTTTGAAATGATCTTAGATGTCTAGAAAGGTCACAAAAATGGTGCATGGAAATCTTCTGCATGTCCTGATGCTAGCACCTCGTATGACCACAGAACAATCGCAAAATGGAAATTAACATTGGCACAGTGTTATCGATAGGTGGGAGACTTCATTGCTTTCTCACAGGTTTTCCAATAATGCCCTTTCCTATCTCAGGATCCCGCAGAAACAGCAGGTCTCCCGGAACGCCTGCATGTCACATCTCTTTAGTCTCCTGGATTCCGGCAGCTCCCGAGTATTTCAGTCTTTCATGACCTTGACATTGCTGAAGGGCACTGGCCAGTTATTCTGCAAAAGGCCTCTGATTTGCTTCTTTTGGGTTTTTCTCTAATTAGATTGAGTTGTGTGTTTGTGGTAAGAACACCAAAGACTCTAGGAGAGCTTTCTTTGTGATGCAACAGAAGGAATATGATAAAAGGGCCTAGGACTGTCAAGTGCTTGTGACTTGATCCAGTCTCCTGGCCAGGTCTCTCCATGGTTATCTTTTCCTTTGTGACTGACATGTCTTGGGGCTGGGGCTCTGAAAGGGTGGGAACACCCTGTTCCTACTGACACTTGCATCTCTAGTGTTATTTAGCATCTCATGGAAGGTAGGTGTCCTGAGCCGTCACTGCTGAGTGCTGGGTGGCCTCAACAACCACAGGGTGCTATTTGTTTGGCTCTCTCTCACTCCTCCCATTTTCACTAGCTGGCATTTTTCTAAAAAGGAATTTCTCCCCTTCTTTCCATTGCTTTAATTTCTGATTTCAAGCTGAAAGTTTCAAACCTTTAGTTCAGTCCTAATGTGGAGAGAAGAGGTTCATGGGAGATTGGACTGAAAAGTCACTGGTATCAGGCCTTTGTGTTGGTATGCATTTAGGACACACTCCCAACCTATTCTCCTATTTCTTTCTATTGTACGCTACCTCATTTTGCCATGTGCTCACACTTGTGCCCACAGTGGTGAGGAGGTGAGCGTCCCCTCATCTCATCTGACATGGAAGGACTGTGTCAGAACTCTTGTCCCCTTAAAGCCCTTAGGGCATCAAGATGGCTCAGGGTAAGACTGCTTTAGGCACAAGCCTGATGACTTAGGGTCAGTCTCCAGAACCCATGGTAGAGGGAGAGGAATAAATTCACAGAGCTGTTCCCTGATCCACTTCCAATAATATTCAGTAAAATAAAAAATCTGCCATCTTGGTATTCAAATTCAGGTAACATCCTGAAATCTTTGAAATAATCACACACATTGTCAGTATAATTTAATACTTAAAAGTGTTTTTTAAGGACTAATTTATGTGTGTGGGTATTTTGCCTGTAAGAATGTCTGTGCACCATGTGTGTGCAGTGCTCACAGATGCCAGAAGAGGGTGTCCGATCTCCTGTAACTGAAACTTCAGACAGTTGTGAGCTGTAACATGCATTTACATGGAGATAAAAGGCCAGCAAGATGGCTCAGGAGGTAAAAGAGCCTGCAGCTCAAGTCTGGTGACCTAAGTGTGATGCCTAGAACTCACAGTGGAAGGAGAGAACTGGCTCTTGTACTCTTGCAAGTTCTAACCTGACATGGAACATGGACACAGTGTATGCGCATACATACACACACTCACTCACACACATACACACACATCATACATGTGCCTGCTCATATACACAAATACTCATAGATGAAATAAACTTAAGGATACAAGTGGTAAAGGTCATTAGATGAATCACAACTGTTCAGGAAGCCAAGGCAGAAGGGTGAGAGGCTCAATGCTGGCCTGGATTGCAGAACAAATTCAAGGGCAGAATGAACCGCTTAGTGAGACCTGGTCTCAAAATCAAGTGTAAAAAGAGGTCTAGGGATATAGATCAGTGGTAGGGCAGTGGCCTGGTGTGCCTGAAGCCCAGGTTCCATTCCCAGTAACACACACACACACACACACACACACACACACACACACACACACACACAGTGGGGAGGAGGGAGAGAGGGAAGGGGAGGGGAGGCAGGGAGGGAGAGAATAGCAGATTGTCCATGGCTAATGATACAGAGATGAGAGGAGCAGAGGAAGGTTGAGGCATCCTGATGGCACCGTGTCCCATTCTGCAACTTTCTATTCACATGACGCACGGCATTAAAGAACATTTCCTCAAGGTTGGTGACTTGGACGTGTGCTCTTGTGCATAAAAATGTTTTACTGCCCTTTAGCAGCTGGCGTTAGCCAAGACACTGAGAGATTTCTTTCTCAGCTTTAAATCACTTGTTTTATAGAGCACGGAGAATTTTTATTATAACATAATTCTCTACATAAAATATCACATTAGAAGAAGAAAATAAAGTTTTGTACTTTCATTCTCCATTAATTTGACAGAAAACAATTTGCAACAAAATCTAGCCAATCAGAATGCATCATTAGGAAGCCAGTCAAGTACCAAGGACAGTACGGAAGTCGTTAGTGACCAAACCCTGGAGCAACAGTGGGACATTTGGGCAGCTCTGCTAAAAAGATCATCTTCACCATGCAGCAATCGGTCAATTGTCAACGGCTGTGTGTTGCTCCATGTAATGTTAGTGAGGTGCCACGTAGATGTGCA